>VDFB02300783.1:0-107823 GCA_007258455.2 Sequoia sempervirens
TTGGGTAGATTGGAATTGTTTCAACTACAAATCAGAAGTTTCAGTTGAACATCATGGTTTCCAAAGATGCTATAATGGCTGCTTATAAAGAATATCTTGCACTCCCACAAGAGATTAGAAATAATCTCCCTTTCATTTGGTATGCAGAGGATCAGGAAGATTATGACCAGCAAACAAGGAGTTCAAAGACATGTGAGCAGCCAAGGGAGGAAGACATCTTGAAAGAAATTATGCTCTCACAACAAATATTAGCTCAGTATGGGGAATCTATTTCAGAATGTTTTACATCACAAAAACAAGAAGGAGAAACATGTATCTACAAGTGATATATCTAGAAGTCACTATGTTGAGTTTTTAGCAGTTATTGACCAGCCTAAGGAGAGCACAAATCAAACTTCCATTGAAAAAGGTTTTGAAGAGCAGGAAGCAACCAAAGTTCTTCAAGAAAGACTAAAATTTGTGGGTAAGAAGTTCAAACTCTTACCTTAGGCTAAAGCAGCTCTCCTTAACATTTTGGAGGAAGCAGAAAGTTGTCTTTGAAAAGTTAGTGAATCACCTTCTCAAACAATGGCTACAACTATGTCTCCATTGGTGCATTCATTGGTCAAGCTAGAGTTGATGAGACATCAAGATGAGGAGATGAGACTTGCGGTTGCCACTTGCATAAGTGAAATTATGAGGTTTATAGCTCCTAAAGTTCCTTATGATGATGACAAAATGAGAGAGGTCATGCAGTTGATGATTGAAAGCTTTAATGGGCTAGGTGTCATCAAAAGCCTTACTTTCAAGAAGAGGATCAAAATTCTAGAATTGATGGAAAAGGTGCATTCATGTGTTCTCATGTTTGATTATGATGGTCTTATTCTCCAATTGTTCGATTGCTTCATGGCCGGAATCAAGAAATGCCATTCAAACAAGGTGAAGACAGATATGTTCAACATCATGTCCATGATCCTAGATGAAGATGATGAGGTTTGCAAGCAGTTGCAATCTAATTTGTTAGCTAGTTGGAGAAGAGAGCAACATGTTTCAACTGCAGCATATGATCTCACAAAGAGACTAGTTTAACAGAAGATTGAGAAGTTCAAGGACCAATTGAATGCATAAGAGTTAATCACTTTTGGCTTACAGGTTCCATCTTCTCTACTTGAAGAAAATAGGACATCATCTAGTGGATCAATTGAGTTGGATGATGAGAGCAAAGAGAAAATTGAGCCCTCTTGTGTTGTGACACCTAATCAAAGCATTGATAATGTTTCTACAAATGGAATTAGTGCTTTCCTAATTCCAAATCAAGATGTATATATACAGGACTTTGCAGAAGAAGAGAGTTTGCTGACTCAAGCAATTCAGGAACAATCTAATGCTTCTTCATGTGAAGCAAAAGTTGTTCCTAGACCCAATGGCCCACACAATTTTGTGAACCAGTTGAAGGTGAGCAAAGATGAGATTGTGGAAGCATTATCTCATCATGATAAAATGCACAAGCTGATTGAAAATCATCTTTGGATGGTTCAATTGGAGAGAAGACAAAAGGGCATTGAAGCCCAGTCTTCTCATGGTAGTTTGCAGGTATTCAAAGAAGGTATGGGGGCAATGAAATCAAATTACTTACACCTTTCAGATCGAGACCACCTTCTCAACCTTGTTGAAATATTCAGATGTTTTGAGAAGGAAAGAAGAGGAAGTTGATAAGCTCTCTCATGAGCTTAAGGTTTCCAAGTATTCCTTGAAGAGTACCCAGTTGGCCCTTCAAGAATACGAGATTCATGTTGATAAGCTTCGTTTAGAGTTAAGCTTGACTCAATGTTCATCATGTACAACAGAGACTCAGTTGTCTATGGCAGCCATGGCACATGATGAAGAAAGAAGTGTGGGGTCTCCTTTTGTTCATTCTCGGGATGCAGGTGCAGTGCGTCTTATGTTGGTTAGGCAAGAGGAGTTAGTTGGTGATGGATGCATTATTCTTGATCTCGAGAGGTATATGTTCGAGTTTTCGATAGATTATAGGCTATGGTTTGGAGATAGGCATGAGGACATATGTATCTCAGCCCTACCCCCATTGGTTATACCTCCTATTTTATTAATTGATGGCTGTCCTACTTTGCTAGTTAGAGTTCTATCAGAATACACTTTGAGGACACCAACAGTTGGGATGGATAGGAGAAGTGGGAATTGCCACTTGGGTATTAGAGGATGGATTGATGATGAGTTCTTATCATCCTTTTATAGTAGAGATACCTTTTGCTTCATCATGAACATGATTCACATGTTGCATGGTGCTGTTCTAATATATACTAGTGGCTTGTTAGGGGTTGGCATGTGCTTCTATGCACCTATGTTGGGCATCTTTCACATCCACAGGAGACCACTCTGTGTGGAATGGATCGTTGATGACAAAAACACATCAGGTTTGACTATAGGTTCAGGCGTCATCGAAGAATCAGGTACAAGACTCTACATTGGTAATATTGAGATTGTTATTAGACAATCTTATCAGAAGAAGGGTTCATCTGAGTCTTGCACATTGGACCTTAGTGTTGTCCCAACTTCGTTTCAAGAGTTTTGTAGGACCTCATCTTGTGAGGGCAATGACATTCGTGAGGCTACTCTTCTCACTCCTGGAAGCAAATCAGAAAATTCTTACTGTGTAGTTGATTGTGACATTTGGCCTAATAGGAGGCATGGAGAGAAGGAGCAGTTGTAGGTCACCAAGGATGGAGTTGAGGAAACCTTGTTTCTCTTCATAAGACAAATAACTTCATTGAATATTTCCTTTCGAAAGTTAATTTTGAAGAGGGACAAGAAGGTCCTCGAGAAGGAGTTAAGGCCTCTAGTTTGTGAACTATCGAGCATGGCCTTGAAGACATCCAATTAGGGTACTTGTAGTTGCTGTCAGATAGAGCCTCAACCATCAAGGTTGTAGAGGGTAACAATGGTATGGTCACAAGACCTATCCATCATGTTCTGAGTAGTGAGTCGTCTTCTAATGATGGCAATATAGGATGGAATACACATGACTACTTTGGTATTCCATTGGCGCAGATAGGGGAGTTTCACCTCGATTGCATAATAAGGTGTGCTCATCAGTTTATTTTCAGCCTGCATACATAGGATTTGACTATGTCCTTGATGACACAGAGAGGTGGGTTGAATAAGCGGTATTTTGGTTCACACTAGTATGATATATTTCTGACTACAGGGGATGAGTCCAAGTTATGCAAGTCTCTTACTTTATTCTCTCCATTTGGTTGCTTCCAGAGGCAGGAATTTGAAATTTGGTTCAATTGGATTCCAGAGGTTATCAGAGTGGCATAACGAAAGTCAACAAGCATTGGTTTTCCAATTTGCCCATGAGATCCAAGTGGAGTCCACCTATGGACAAATATGATACATGAGGTTTATCACCACAGTACTTGGAGTTGGCATGATGAGGTTATGAGCCTCTTGACCAAGTACCTAGATGAGAGTCCACCTATGGTTGAATTCAAAAAATATTTTGTGTTCTTGGATGGCTGAACTCGTGAAACAACAGGTGGGACAAATCCCTGTGCACAATTTATATAGGGACGATGTTCAGATTTAGGATCTAGGCATTCTGATGTTGGATGGGTGGCCACACAGATTGATAGAGCTTGATAGTGTCAAGGGCTTTGACTTTATTCAGAGGACATTGGTTGGAGTATTCTACAGGATCATGTGGGATCCATGTGGTTGGTGGATAGGTGCAACTGGGCTAGTTTGCAGTTGTGGATTGCTTGAGGTTAAGCAATCTTTGGGAAGGAAGGACTATAATGTCCCTGTTTTTCGGCCCTCTTAAGAAATAATCATTATTTTAATTATTTAATGTTACTAGGCAAAAAGTGCAAAGTCAAAAGGATAATATTAAATAATTATATTAAAAGGTTATAAGTGACATACTTTAATGATAAATTGATAAAGTCACTTTATTAATATATATTGAAAAAGTGACTTTAGTATTAGGGGTCACATCAAGGAGTCACATCAAGAGGTCACATCAAGAGATCGCATCAAGGGGTCACATCAAGAGGTCACATCAGGGAATATTAAAATATTCTTCTAAAAAGCTTGTTGGACACTCTTCTTGGGTCTTTCTAGAAGATCAAGGAGTTCTTTATAAAGGGGAGTTGAGAGCTCATTTGACAGGATGGATGAAGATATTGAAATTGGTTTTGGAGGAGAGTTATCTTTTCAAGGTTTGTGAGGATGAAAGCCCTTGCAAGTAGCATTTTCTACGCTATTGAAAGATACAGTCTGGAGAATTCTTGGTGATTTCACTTCAAGAATCATAGGTGAGCTTCATAGCAAATTGAGACTTACAGTTTGGGCATCAAAGTTATATATAGATTGGAGAGTTCGTATTGTAGGGAAGATTTGAATATACTAGCAGCAGATTTGAGAAGTTTTTGTGCCTTTATTGCCGGCCGTACCATATTACTAACCTAGCCATACATCTTGGAGAGAGGGTTGATCATTTGCAAGGACGGATAGGGTTTATGGAGGTTGTAATGCTTCATTTGGGGTCATCCAAGGTTGGAGAGCTATGTGCATGCAACATTTATGCCATTGGAGGTGATTCTTGCAGCTGGCGTCCTTTCTAAAGGGTTCTTCAAGCTTATTTTTCTTGTGAGTTCCAAAATTGTAACTCCCACATTTTTTGGGTATTGTTGATTTAGATATTAGGGGATATTTTATGAACCGGGTTTCATTATTTTGGTAACAAGCTAAGTATTTAAGCCTGTAGAAAAATCTGGAATTTTTCAGTTGTAAACCCTCTATGTAATGTTCACTTTGAGTTGAAATTTTAATTGCAATATCTTCTATTTTTGCTGCAATATATTTGTTGTATAAATCATTGTTAAAACATCTGAAAACGCTCATCAAAAACACAAAAAAAAAAAAAAACAACAACTGCAAACTGGGCAGCATATTACATATAATAATCTTACTAATCAAACATAAATTACAAGAACACATACAATAGCAAACAAGAACATAGAATATATGCCAAATGCTTCAAACAAAACACATAACACAATCAAGAGTTCAAACAAGACAAGCATAGAGAAGTATGGAACACAACTTAAGACAAGAGAAACATTGAAGCATAACATGACAAGACACAAGGGTACCTTGAGCAATGCTAAGACTCATTTCCCAAACAAAATAATGATGGCAAACTATACGTCATGAGAGCATGCTACATCTTTGGGTATCCGTAAAAAAAATTCATAAGAGCATGCCAAAAGTTCAATTTCATAGATCTACTAACCCATAATAGTGTAAGGTGTATGTCTAAATATATATTTTCCAATAATTGCTTTCAACCCTACTGCCGACTAGAGCACTATGAGTTGGGTGTGCCAAGTGACAAGACTACAGCAAGGAATAATCTCCATTCCCTGGCTTACATAGTTCTTGGTAACAATGACCTCCTAGGATTGTTAAGGTACACAACAACCAATGCATTTAGATGTAAAAGCATTGGGAGTAAGGTCTGACTCATATTCAGACTTACAAATAGGACACCCAAACCATTTACACATACTCAAGTGTACTTGTAGCATAGGTATTGAGTTCCTAAGTAGGCTCACACACACTACTACCTTGTATACTCAAAATGTTCAAGTGTTGTAGAAGCACAGGATTGAGTTCCCATTAGACTTACTTGCTATTCAATTAGTAGAAAAAACTGGTCACAACTCACTAACAAGTTACAAACTGAACAAACCATGTTGGGAGACCACTTAGACTAATCAAGACTTTCATCCTAGCAATTCAGACAAAGATTGAATTATATAGGAATATACACTATTCCATGATAATTAAAAACATCAGAAACATGGTCTAAAAAATATTGGCTCTACACATGAAATTTGGGACTCAAAACCTAAAGGACACCACCAGAAATGTAGCATAGACTGTTCAATTGCAGAACTGTCCTTTTTAGAACTTTTCCAGAACTAATTTACCACAACTGTAACACAGGTTCTGCACAATTGGTTTCCAGGTGTAGTTTTCCAAAATGACACAAGGAATTCTAGGTATAAGAAAAACAAGATTGCATAAAGTAAAGAAGAACATTTCCTAAGAAGATTAGAAACTTATCTTTTTAATGGACACAAGTACAGGTCTTCACAACACTCAAATTATAAAATTGACATTCCAATTCACTAAGAATCCTTAAACCTGTGTTTCCAATAAAAATAAATCATAGTTTCCATAAATCCCAAATCGCAATAACCTTTTGCACAAAGTAGTAAGACATATTGCAACTAGAAATAAATTCACATAGGAATACATTCATTGAAATTGTTAATCCATTCACAATCATAAATTGGCCCAACCTATTCTTCTAGGTTTTCAAAATCCATTCCTAGGTTTCTAATTTCAATGCTAAGTTTTCCAATTCAATAGTGATTATTCTGGGGTTTACATTTCCAATTTAAATTTTCAGATCTTATTCAACAAAATCAGAATTAACATGATTTCAAAATTTATTCAATTTCAATCTCCCACAAATCCAATTTCTCTTAAATTGATTTTTCTATCTTTCCCTAGGTTTTCCATAGTTTTAAAGCCTTCCTTCCTAGACAAGCAAACTAAGATTTCATCTCTACATTTCATTCTTAGATTTGACACATTCAAAAAGAAGATTTAACAGGTTTTCAATTTCGTTTAAATCTAATCCCAAAGCTTCCAAGTTCTCATAAATTGATTGCTATGATAAATTCTAAAGTTTCCATCTTTCCAAATCTAGTTTTTTTCATTGCAAATAATTTAAGTTATTACACATAATATATACAACACTCAATCATGAATTTTAAAGTCAGTCCTCACTCATTTAATTACCAAATTGAAATGTTTTCTAACATATTTTATGCATATGAATCCAACCTCTTCAAAAACTCAATTTGAAATTCAATGAGGATGGTAAAACCCATGAAATGCAAACCCTTGAATCCAAAAACCACTTGCAAATTCTTTAAAGATCTCTCTTTTATAAAATATTCCCTTTCAAAATCTCTCAAACCCTAATTAGAAAAATTGTAATTTGAGAAAATAATATTTTATTTCCAACTAAAGCAATTCAATTAAATATAATATTTCTAATTCATGTATATCTTGCAACTCAAGAAAACTCAATTATTAAAAGGTTACTTAATTCTAATTTAATAATTTTCCTCTTCATATATCTAATTTTATTATATGCTTCATTCTAAAGAAATCAAGAACTATATTTATCCTTTTTTATGATGGAAAGTTTTATTTCAAAACTAAATTGTTTTCACAGCCCAATTTGAGAGCATGAGTCTAAGATGATACCTCTTCAACTAAGAGCTAGAGACTTAGGGGTCTCTTCATTTGTAGTGTCCCCTTCCTAAGCACTTGTTAGTTGTCGTCAGATTAGCCTATTCCTCTGGTTCTTGTAGGCTAATGTGGTTTGGTTAGAGAATTCAACAATTCTTGGAGATCGTATTGTTCAACCATTTGGCATTTTCTTTGTGTGGTGGTGAGTTTGGGATTATAGGAGTTTCCTTCTAGCACTTTTTGGAGCATTTTTCATGCACTTGGCCCAATATTACTATTTTTAGTAAGTCACCTCCTTAGCACTGACTTGGCCCTTTTGCGTTGGTTTTTACTCAACATGATTAGTTATGGAATTTAATGTTTATTTGGTGATATTTTATGGCCTAGGGAATTACTTTAAATAACATTAAAGTTATGAAATATTCCCCTTTAAAAAAAAAAAGTTTCAACACAAGAGTTTCACCCGTTAACGTTAGATGAAAGAAAGATATCCCAACTAAAAGCAACCCTTTACTTTCTAATCACCAAGTTCCCAGTGTGGGCAAGGTGAGAGTATATGGTGGAAAGGGGATCGTTAACTGAAATACTAAAAACTGGCAATACAAGTGTTGACGGCTCAAACGACCAACTAGGAAATGAGCGTACTTAGGTGGTGAGGCCTGCCTCTTCCACTTTTTCAGCAGGCTATAAGAAAGTAAAATACTGAAAGTAAACGCATAGGCGGAAAGCCAGCCTCTTCCACTTTTTAGCTCCAGGTGGGACATTACACCCCAACTTGATCAATGAGTAATTATTGATCGCTGTTCTGCAAGTTTCGGTAGCAACATACTCTTTCTCAGTGGCTGCAACCATCTCAAAGGGGTCATTATGGAGCTTTTCCAAGCAAGCTTCTTCATCAAAGATATCTTCTCCTCCAATGGCCATCTCATAGCTTGCATTGTAATTTGAATTTTGAACATCATCAGGATCAAAGGGAAATTCATCCCACACAAGTTCTTTGTCATCCTTAGGTGCCTTCACACCCGGATCCCAAATGCTAAAGGGCTGATTGTTTTGATTAAAAGAAATGTGTTCACTATACTCTTCTTGGGGTGTTGAATCCTTGAATAAGTCAGCCAACTCACTAAAACTGATATCTTCATAAGTATCTATCTCCAATGGCTCGGTTTGATGATCAAACCCAAAACCACCCATGTCACCATCACTATAATGGGGTAAAGAAACACCAATGTTAGCTTTTTTGAATATTCTATCCATTTTTCTTTCAATGAGCCCATCATCTTTAAGTATATTACTGATCTCATCATTAGTATTCACATGCATACCAAAGAGGTCTTCTTGGTTACTTGTCGTAAATTCTTCATGTGAAAACTCTTGGGAAGTTGGGTCAGCAACAAGAGGAGAATCATTCATCACCAAATCTTCAACATGATTAGGAACAAATACATTTGAATCATCACAAACATCATCACTATGGTAATGGTCATCAGCTGATTCAATAACACCACCAAAATTGCCCTTAACATGCTCTTCTTTAGTGAACTCAACCCACACAATAGTTCTACTAAAATCTTCTATGAAGTCATTAGTCTTAAAACCTTCATTGGATGAATCCAAATTAGGATTCAAGAATGTTGTTTTGTTCTTCATCACTACCAATCACATGCAAGTCTAAGGGACTATTTTGGGGCTCTACCACACACTCCTCATGTGTCAAGGTTTCTCCTTCAAACTCACGGTCATTTTGATGTGACATGTGCACCTTACTTGTGCCATCTCCAAAACTTGTTGACTGATTTTTCTCTCCCATGTGCCTACTTCTATGCTGCAAAGCACAAATAGGCATTTCTTCTTCTTTCTCAAATTCTTCATCAATGGCAAGCTTTGATTCTTCTTCCATCGTTCTTTGGATGTACTTGACCACATCCAATTTTCTAGGTTCCTGTAGCACAACACAATTCAAGGAGTCAAATGAAACCGTGTTCTTAAACTCATCTGCTATGCCTTGATATTTTTCAAATATTTGTGAAGTTTCATGCTTATACTGCCTCTTGGTTTGTTCTACAACTCTATTGAAATCCATTGTAATAACTCTGAATTTTATTGTTCACCCAATAGGATGGTAGGAACTTTAGTTCTGATACCACTAAAATATCCCCCTTAACTTTTTTTTTGAATTTTCAACACAAGAGTTTCATTTGTTAACACTAGATGAAATTCTTCATCAATGGCAAGTTTTGATTCTTCTTCCATCATTCTTCGGATGTACTTGACCACACACAATTTTCTAGGTTTCAGTAGCACAACACAATTCAAGGAGTCAAATGAAACCGTGTTCTTAAACTCATTTGTCATGCCTTGATATTTTTCAAATATTTGTGAAGTTCATGCTTATACTACCTCTTGGTTTGCTCTGCAACTCTATTGAAATCTATTGTAATAACTTTGAATTTTACTGTTCACCCAATAGGATGGCAGGAACTTTAGCTCTGATAACACTAAAATATCCCCTTTACTTTTTTAAAAAAAATTTCAACACGAGTTTCACCTGTGATCCCAACTAAAAGCAACCCTCCATTTTTTTATCACCAAGTTCCCAGTGTAGGCAAGGTGAGAGCATACGGTGGAAAGGGGATTCTTAACTGAAATACTAAAAAACTAGAAATACAAGTGTTGATTGTTCAACCAACCAACTAGGAAATGAAATTACTTAGGCGGCAAACCCTGCGTCTTCCACTTTTTCAACGGGCTACAAGAAAGTAAAGTATTGAAAGTAAATGCATAGGCGACAAGCTAGCCTCTTCCAATTTTCAGCGGGTATAAAAGGAAAGCACAATACTGAAATGAAATGTTTAGGTGGTGAGGCTAGCCTCTTCCACTTTTCAGTGGGTATAACAAAAAGAAAATGCAGAAATAAAGAAGGCTGATCAGCGTTACAATATGAAGTTTCAACTACACTACAAAGAGATATGCATATCAATGGATCACCAGAATGTTAGGGAACAATCTCCAAAGCAAATACAAGATATCAGATATGTAAAATATGGCAAAACAGAAGAAAATACCAGGTCTGATACAAAGTTGCAGCGATCAGAAAATCAAACTAGCAAGCTCTGAAATCACCAAAACACTCATAACTTCGTGAAATCTCAACTAAATGATCTCAAACTGAAGGCAAAGGATGCCTAGAAGTTGGGTGACCAAGTACCAACTGATAAACACCTCCAAGCAGCTCTGTTTTATTTTGCATGTTTCCCAGTGCACTCCATGAAATGGTACGACCTCCTTGAAATGGGCGACCTAGTCTTAAAAATCAGAAACTTTGCCAAAAATCACCAAACTTTGAGCAACAGGGTGCCTAGGTTAGAGGAATCCATAGAAACAGTACCTAGAATGATAATAAAATCCCTCAAAGAGTTATGAACCAAAAACGTACTTCAGCCAAGCACAACTTGGTAACTCCAAAAACGATGAAAACACACCAAAATGATTAAATAATGAAAATCACAAGTTACCAAACCAAAATCAAAAGATGTTATATGAATCCATCTCCAATGAGCTATATCTGCAACCTCTGAATGAAAAAGCAGTCTTAGTTCAGCTAGGTACTATCTCTCAAGTATGAAACTGAAGAAGGCTAGGAGGTATGCGTTCCTCAAAGCAAGGGTTCTACATCAATTTCGGCAGCACTTTGTTATGATAAGCAATGGATGATGAAATGAGAGAAAGGCCTTGTATTTATAACTTTCTCAACCCCAAAATTCAAACACCTTTTTACCTCCAAAAGGGATGCCCAAATGAGGATTAGATATTCATTTCAATTTTCATTTTGACTCCACTTTTGACTTGGGCGTCAACTTCACTTTGCAAGTAATAAACTTTATAAAATGCAAATATTCCCAAATAGGACGACTTAAAGAAAAGCACAAATTAAAACAACTTAAAGTCATCACCTTTAGGCGTCGGGGTTCAATATTAAAACATATTATGACTTAAGTTATTAAACTTGCCAAAACAGGGTCCAAGAATGCTAGAGACCAAACTGCCAATTTTGCCTTGCCAGGAATAGAGATTGCACTGAATTGTTGAACTGCTGCTAAAAATAGCACTTCCAAAAATAATACTTACTAAAAATAGCATATTGCTAAAAATAGTGATTCCAAACTCAATTAGAGCACAAACCGAGCATCCGTCACAACTTACTAAAAATAGCAAGTCCAAACAAATCGTTCGATGCAGATGCATGTTACACCATTTTGAAGCCCTCTGAAAACCCATAAAGACCCAAAAACCATTTTTCCAAACTCCTGCATGCAACCCCTGATAGAAATGCATGTCACACCCGTAAAACGCATTTCACATCCCTCTAAAGCTCTCTGAAAATCCAGAAAGACCCAGAAGACAAACTACCAAACTCTTGGATGCAACTCTTGAAAACTCAAAAGGAAACCTCCTAGAAAATAGGAAATCTTAATTTTGCCTTTGACTAGCCTACGGGCCTCCCGAAATAGGCTAATAGTCACTGGAAAGTGTAGTGCTAAAGATGGGGACATTACAAGTTATAAGTTAAATTAAATATTTAACATAACGTTATTTTTAATATTTTAAGAGTGACTTTATAAAATGGCATGTAGGTGACATAAGGGATTATTTAAAAGTTAAATTTAAGTTGCTTTTAAGTGGGACGCCTCCATGGGAGACATAAGGAGGATTTTATTATTTTATTTTCCCAAGGTGGGTGTGAGGTATTCGAGGAGGTAATAAAAGTGATTTTGGAAGTCATTCGACATTTATGCTTGAAAATTTATGAAGAGTTATTGTAGGTTGAATAGTGTTCTTCCATACCTTTGTAAGGACATAAGCCCTTATGGAGAACATCCATTTGAAAGTGCAAGATCTTTCCTGGTGGATATATAGGTGGTTTCACTCAGAAATCTGTTGTACCCAAAACCAAAATTTTTGCTTCACTAAGGCATTTTGCTTAATTGAGTTTAAATCTTGTTAAAGTGTTGTGAAATGGTCGTTTTTGGGGTTTTCAAATATGGAGTTGGTGTCAGTACTATGTTAGTCTGTTACTGAAGAGATTTAAGAAAATTGAAAATTTGAAGGAAAAACATCAAAATCTTCTATCTCTGGAGAAGGGAGTAACTTTCCAAATGGGCGCCCTATCTTTTAGGGACTCAGATCCTGTTTTTAGGGTTTGTCACCTCCAGCAGACTTTTGTCCGGCATCACGTCAGCTTCGCAGTGAGCTATCAAGCCTGCCAAACGGACCTGTTTTGTTCTAGTTACGGAAGATACAGTGCAAATCGAGGCGAAAGCAAGAATTGGCTAACACTGGAGAAAAGCGCAGCTTTTCAGAAAGGCGCCCATCTTTTTGAGGTGCCAGATGTAGGTTTTTGGCTGAATGCCATCCAAGATTTTTATCTCACATTTGTTCAAGTTTTGCGACGCATCCGTCAGAGGGTGAATTGAAGGAGTCAAGCATCCGAACAGGTCAAAGTCGTTAAATTAAAAAATATCGTGAGGAAAAAGCAAAGAGTACTTTTATAAGATGCCTGCTTTTCAGGCCTTTACTGCTTTCTTTCTTTGATTCCCGATATTCAATGTGTCCATGTGTTACCAAATTTTCCGCTGTCCGGTCGATCGAAGATGTCACGCCGATTTTGGTGTTGAGGTTTTATATTATTTTGTCGTTTCCTAAAATGGCTAGTCCAAAATGAAAGAGCTAACTTTGAAAGGGCTTCTGTTTTCACATGACATTTTCCGGGAATGTGCTTTGCATCCGGGCTATGCGTAATGAGCTGAAGCACGCAGCGAACCCGAATCTAACCCGAAAGATAAGAAAGTTAGGGAGGATTTTATTTTTGCCTCGTGACGAAATGCAGTCAAAATTTGACTAAGTCCGAGAAAGTGCAGCTTTTGAAAAGGCTTGGATTTTTGAGCCTTCAGATGTCGAGTTTTGTGGACGTATTCTCAAGATATCTTTTGATCAGTTTTTACTTAGCTTTGCAATGCACCAGCCAGCCAATCGGAGAAGTCAGGCAACCAGTGTAAGGGGATGAACAGAGGTCCCGACAGAGGTTTTAGCTTAAATTTTCATGAAATTTGGCTAAGTTTGGAATTCGCTTGAGAGTTCAAAGTTGAATTTTCGAAAGTGAGTTGAATGGACGCCTTAACTGGAGTTCTGACTGCAGTTAGACTGAACGATTTCTGGGTTGTCATCTTCAGTTCGTTTATTGGCATGTGGAGTGATCTTTCAGTTTGCATGTCGAGTTAACTAGTTTGCATGTTTAGTTAACTACCTTGCATGTTGAGTTAACTTGATTGCATGTTAACTTAACTGAAGATTATTAGTGAATGTCAACTGAAGTTTGCATGCATGGCGATTTTGGTCAAAATTATGAAGTTTTAGTGAAGTATGGCGCTTCATTAAGTGTCAACTGAAGTTCAAAAGGGACGACTTAAATGGTGAAGCATTAGTTTGTGAAGTATGGCGCATGAAGTTGTTATCTTCAGTTCTCAAAAGGGTCGCCATATTTAGTGTTTAAATTGATGAAGCATAATTTGTGAAGCTACGCACTTTTCAAGGAATGGCAACTTTAGTTTCGAAAGGGTTGTTATTTTTAGAATTAAATTGAAGCTTAAGTGTGAAGTCGGCGCACTTGTTGAAGGCCAACTGAAGGTTGAAAAGGGTCACTATTTTTAGAATGCTTATTGCATGTAAATGGCGAATTTCTCATTTCAATCAAGATTGCCAACTGAAGTTATCGAAAGGGTCGCCTTAGTTCAATTTGGTGAATCTATAGCAAATGTGAAGGATGGCGAACTTAAGATCAAGTACTAACTGAAGACAAAGTCGCATGGTTGAGTTGAACTGAAGACTTGAAAGGAAAACCCTAATGCTTGGCGCCATATTTAGCATATCTAAGTTTCAATTAACTGAGATGGGGTCCAATCACAAGCCAAGCGCCATTTTTCAAGGATTTCATGCTTTGTACGAATTTCATTAATAAAAGTCTATTCATTTCAGCAATGGCGTCCATTATTTCATCATCTTTTGCTCTGAAGTTCATATTCTTCTTGAGCGATCAGCAAGCTTAAGGTGATTTAGGTGTCCGAATTCAGCGTTCTTCGAAGCAACGAGTTCAGATTGTTCAGAGGAAGGCGATTCTAGACTTTATTTTCACTTTGCATGCAGGTTTCATCAAGTTCCAGAGAAGAGATTTGCAGATTTTTCAGAAGCGACAAGCAAAACTTTCTATCTTCGTCTTATTTCTTCTATTTCTCACCTTAGGTACTTTCTTCGCATGTCAAAGAAATTCAACACATATTCAGAATGTCGATAGCAAAGAAAACCCATCGCTCTTAGATTTTTTCGAGAAAATCGCCCTGTAGTCTTCATTCTGAAGCTCTGTGCTTTTTTTTGAGAATTTCTTTGCATGTGGGCCAAAAACACATTTTTTCAAGAATCACATCATCTGGGTTTGTTCAGAATTCCGTTGTGCATAAAACCCATGTTCCAGATTTTCTCAAGAAAAATTGCCTCGAGAAGCTCTAAAACCCCTGCAATTCTCGACTGAAGAATATTTGCATGTCAAGCTAAACGATGTGTTTTCACAATTCTGACGTTGTGGGTTGTCTTAGAATCATTTTCCGGACAAAACCCATGTCTCAGAATTTTTGGTGAAAATTATCTTCCGACAGGTATTTTTAGCCTTGTCCAACAACATTTTAGCTTTCCGGAGAAGGTTGTCAGAACATAGCCGTGTTCACAGTCAACGGGCAAGTTTTTCAGAAGGCAGTTCAACTAGACTGAATTCAAGAGCAAATCGGTCTTAATTTAGGTTTTCATCAGAGTAGCTGACAATGAAGCGTTACGTTGCAAAAGGAACAGAGATCATTTCATTTACGAAGCCGCCAAAGTCACTCAGATCTTGTGCCATTATCTTCGTGAAAATGGTACCTACGCTGATCTCAAGGTTGTACAAACTGAGTTTCAAAAGCATGTTTATGATATCTTGATGGAGGTTCTGATCACATTTTCAGTAAATTTCAGCAAGTTTCAAGGAGACTGAAGATGTCAAAGAATGTATGCACACAGTCAAGGAAAGTGATAGAGAATTGAAGAAGCAGATTATTATTTCTGGACAGCGTCAAAGTGTCAGATGACAGAGAGATTGATGAGTTCTTGGTCGAAGTGTTAGACCGAGTTGACATGGAGTGATCTGCCAGTTGGAACGTGCAGTTAATTTCGAGGGTTGAGTCTCGAAGCAGCAGTTAACTCTGACTTCCAGTCTTCAGTTCACTTGCTGACTTAACACATGCTTATCTCATCCTCGGAATTATCAACACGGAGTTAGGGTTAGGTTTCCGCTAACCGAAGGTAGTGGCCGCTAACTTTGCTTTTAAATAAGGACGTGCATGCTTGCACATTGTCCAATTAGTCCAATTAGGTTATTTGTACCAGTTAAACCAGGGTAGCTGCCCGCTAACTGTATAGTTTACTTCATTAGGTTAGGGCTTACGACTTGCATGCATTGCAAAAGAACTGTAGTGAACTCAAGGTGATTTTAGGGTTACCTACACCTTGATGTATATAAATAAGAGCTTATGCTCATTTGTAAATAACTTTTGCTTGAGAGAGAAATATATGCTGCGCCTACCTTTCCCTCAATATTGCTCTTTTTGGTATTTGTTCATGTGTCTTCACTATTATGATGAATTGTTATGCCACATAGGGTTTCATGCAATTGTAATGGTGAATTCTTTCTGTTTTGTGAATCTTTTATCATTATAAGCGAGTGTTATGCCACATAGGGTTTCATGAGATTGTGATGATAAATTCGTATTGAGAAGCCTTTACTGTTTTGATCAAGTGTTATGCCACATAGGGTTTCATAAGATTGTCATGGTAAATCCTTCCCTTAGTTTAGATAAATCTGTTTGAACATCTTTATCATTGAAATCAATTGTTATGCCACATAGGGTTCCATAAGATTGAGGTGATAAGGCTGTTTTGTGTTAATTTACCATTGTGATCAATCGTTATGCCACATAGGGTTTTGAGAAGTTGCAGCGATAAATCTGTTTTGTGAATCTTTATCAATATAATCAAAGGTTATGCCACATAGGGTTTCGTGAGATTATAAAGATAAAGGCTGTTTTGTGAAGGTTTTACTATTTCGATTAAGTGTTATGCCACACAGGGTTCCATAAGATCGTCTTAGTGAAGTCTTAAATCTGTTGTGCCCAATAAGCTTGTTTAGATTGAGATGATAGTTGCGCCACCTTGCCTTCAAGTAGAGAATCTAAACTCGTTTATCGTCCGATAATCATCCCTGCTCCATTTCCTCATGCTCTGTTTTCTTGAGGAAACTAGATAGATTTAAAGTAGTTAGCTTAGTTGTAGTTAATAATCTGCGAAACCAGAAAATCCTTAGCTGCAACGTTCTTGGTTTTCTTAACCTTGTGCCTCTTCCAGCTGAGAACAAAAAGATAGGACTTAGATTACTTTTCTTTTCCATGCATTCCAGCACAACGAGGGAGCTTCCCCTCCTAATTTGAAGAGCACTCATTGCGTAGTGTACATAGCTGTCCGTACAAACCTACACTCCAGAGGTGTTAGATTTTACGCCAACAAAATCACATTAGGTGCTTATTACTTTTAGATTTTGGTACATTTTCTTGGGGTTTCGGATCAGTTTTTGGAAGGAAAATTTTAGTGGTTTGAACAAGAAGATTGAAGGCAAAAAATATCATATTTTAATCTCCATTTTTTAGTTGTACCCTTTCCAAGGTTGGTTGTACCACCTAAGGAGGGGTGTGGGAGTTAGAGAGTGAATCACCCAAATTTGGAGTTAGAAATTGCGAAGGTTGGAGGCGCTTAGGGTTGGAGAAGACTCAACAAGAAACTGGGAATTGAACAACGATATTTAGGAGTTTACAAGCTTTTACCAAGTTATAGGGTTGCTGGTCAAAGTTCAGTTTTGAGAGATTTTTACATAGCAGTTAATAGGTATGTGAAAAATGTTATAGCTTGTTAAAATCCTATTGTAATGACTATACTACTGATGTAATAAATCTAGAAAATATTTTAGTTTGTGGGTATTCCTAAATAGTTGAGTTTACAACTCTTTCATTGCAAATATTTGCATTGATTGTTATTGTTGTTATTTGTCTATATTGCATAAATAAAACCACAAACACATCATAAAACAAAACATAAACAAAAAAAAATATAGGGTGCATATTACAGTGGTATCAGAGCAAAAGTATCTTACCATCTTGGAGGGTTTGTTAAAAACAATGACATGACATTGGAATGAGTAATGCAGCCACTTTTTACTCATCATTAAAATCTAAGAAGGAACAAGTCTAATCCGTATTTAGGAGATCAAATTGAGATTGGTATATTTGCAGGTGTTAACATGGGTGAGAGGGTATCAGGACATAATAACCCGGCCACAATAACCCTGGACACAATAACCCCCTCATAATAACCCAATGACAAAATAACCCAGGGTTATAATAACCCATGGTCAAAATAACCCATGGATAGAATAACCCATGTAATTTATAAATTTTGTTTTCCTTTCTCTATATTCTTATAGGGATATTTTGTCCATGGGTTATTCTGACCATGGGTTATTTTGGGTTGGGTTATTATGACGCTGGGTTATTTTGTCCTTGGGATATTGTGACCAGGTTATTCTGTCTAGGGTTATTTTGGTTGGGTTATTATGTCCTGTAACTAAGTGACAAAGAACAACAAGAACCCAGTACTAGAGAGATGCTTAATGATCTTGCCATAGGGCAGCGAGACTTATAGTAGAGTTTAGCTCAAATGCTGGCATTAATGAACCAACATAGGTTGGGAAATAACAACAATGGTGGGAACAATGGTGGAAACAATGGGGGAAACAATGGTGGTAACAATGGGCATGAAAGGAACAATGGAAATGGAGATGGTTGGGAAATAACAACAATGGTGGGAACAATGTTGGAAACAATGGTGGAAACGATGGGGGAAACAATGGTGGTAACAATGGGCATGAAAGGAACAATGGAAATGGAGATGGTTCAATTAATAATAAGGCTGCAAATCAATGCATTGTGTTAGGAGCAGTTAGCTCAACACCCCTCATGCCTAACTATCTACCAAGGATCAACTCATAGATTGAAGAAGAACCCACACAATAAGAGTTACAAGATAGGATTCTAGAGTATTGGAGGAATTCAAGACTTTGAGTTCCAAGCTGAAATGTCCTTCCAAGACTATATGGACTTTAGATTGAAACATAGGCCAAATAGAGGTGGTAGACAACATAACCATAACTTGCAGAGGAAAGTGGGAAAATTGTCCATTCCGTATTATGATGGCTCAGGGAAAACTACAACTAGAGCATGGGTTTAGAAATTAGACACTTACTTTTAGCTTAACCCAATGTTAGAGGATGAGGATTTTGAATATGCTGCTATACACTTAGATGGTATTGCTCATGAGTGGAGACATCACAGATGATCACCTTGGGCCGTGATCAGATTGACTCCTATGCAGAGTTTACTGAGAGGTTAATAGATAGATATGACAAGAAGGATCTAGAACTGCACTTTAAGGAGTTGGCTCAACTTAAGTAGTGGGGTTCAATTGAGACTTACATTGCATATTTTTAGAGGTTATCTGTGTTGGTAACCAACATTTTAGAAAGAAGGTTGATTGTATTATTTATGATGGACTTTCAGATCCTTTGAGAGGTTGGATTAAGGCCCTTAATCCTAGGTATGCATTGGATGCGTACGCTTGGAGAGTTCACCATGACCTTGAACACTATAGAGATGAGGTTTGAATCAGAGGATAAGAAAATAGTGCTTAGAGGCATGTCAAATGGGGGGATTAGAGTAGTTTCCTTGAAAAGAATGGAGAGATTGATTCAACATTATCAAGGTGAGTGGACAGTAGAGTGTATCATAATGCCTATAGTTACGAAGTTGCAAAAAGGAGATCATCGTCCACATGTTTAGACTTTGCTATCTAAGCATAGCAAAGTGTTCGGTAGTATACCTCTTGGGAGACCTTCAGAGAGGTATTGAGCACATTATTGAGTTAGAGGAGGTCTCTAATCCAATGATTAGTACACCATACTATCATCGAAAGAGGCATAAGATGAGATTAAAAAGTAAATCAAAGAATTGCTTGATATGGGACACATAAGGCCTAGCAAGAGTCCCCTTTCTTCTTTTGTAGTGCTTGTTAAGAAAAAGATGGAGCAATGTGCATGTGCATTGATTAGAGGGCACTCAATAAGAAAACAATAAAGAACAAGTATCCCATCCCTTGCATTGATGAGGGGCTCTTATAGATGAGTTGCATGGTGCTTGCTATTTTTTCCAAAATTGACTTAAGGTTAGGTTATCATCAGATTTAGGTTAGGAGGCAGATGTGGAGAAAATTGCAATTAGGTGTCACTTCTGGCATTTTGAATTTTTTGGTGATGTCTTTTGGCTTGACTAATGCACCTGCTACATTTTAGTCATGTATGAACAAGGTATTCAGAAGGAAGCTCTGAAAGTCTATTCACATCTTCTTTGAGGATATCTTGATCTTTAGTAATTCTTGGGATGAGCATACTGTTGTACCCAAACCAAATTTTTTGCTTCAATAAGGCATTTTGTCTAAAAGAGTCTAAACTTTGTTAAAATGATGTCAAATACAGTTTTTGGGCAATATCAAGCATGGACTTTGGTCAGTATTGTGTTAGTCAAAAGCAGCTGATGGTTAGAACCTGGGACTTAGAACGAGACATGTGATGATGAGGAAACACTTTACGATGAAATTATACTCCTACATGGTCGTTTAAGTGGCTAGAAGGGTGTTTATAGAGACAAAAATTGATAAAGATTTTTAGCAAAATGAAGATTTGTGCCCCTGTAGCCCAGGGGCGCTCTTCTCTTTGAAGGCCCAGATCTTGTCACTTTTGTTTGTAAATGTAGTCAATCTCTTCAGAGTTAGCCTAGCTATTTGGCAAGCTATCCTGCGAAGTCATCTGAGTTGCAGAACTCTGACAACTGACGTCAGAAGCTGAAGGTACAAGAGGATACATATTGCAAAAGATGGTCAATTCACAGCTTTTGCGCCTCTGTAGCCTAGGGGCGCCCTTCTTAATGGAGGTTCAGATTCAGTTATTCTTGATTGCTGATGCATTTAATCTCTTCCTAATTGGTTTGGCTATCCGATGAACTATTGAATGCAGACATCCGAGACCCAAAGCTTTGGTGGTCGAAGTCAGAAGTTGAGGTTACGAGGAGGCTTTACCTCACAGAAAGTTGTCAATTGGAAAAGCTGCGCCCCTGTAGTCCAGGGGTGCCCTCCAAAATAACCCTTGAGATGAATGAGATTGCAGATGAGGTCTTCATGACATCTGTGCTAATCTAGTCTAGCTTCGTAGTGCACCAGTCAACCAGTCAATCCGACATTCCGAGTAATCGTGGCAGAGATTCTACCAAACACGTAAATCAAAGGGTGGAGAAATGTGGTATTTTTGCTTGTACTTTTGTAGGCCAGGGGCGCCCAGCCTTTAGGCCTGTTAGATGGAGTTTTTAGCTTTCGAGGTCTTCACGAGACTTGTGAGGAATTACTCTAGCTATCCAACGGGCCTAGCCGTCAGCCTCCGGGATTTGGCAAACGCTCGTACGTGTGAGGTCTTTGTAGAAAACTGAAAAGCGAAGACGTCCAAAAAATGGGTATGGAGAGTATATTTTAAATAAAAAAGGCTATTGTCTCTTTGAGGTCTTAGAAGCAGTTTTCTCATTTTGTCACCTCCAGAGACATCTCTTGTAAGTTGTTCTAGCTATGCAGTAAGACAGACGGTGCGCGAGTTGGAGTACTCTAGCGCCCAATATCAGGGGTCAAAGTAGGGCATCTGGTTGAAATTCACACTTTTGACAAAATGGTGTTTGAGCCTTCATAGGCCAGGGGCGATTTTCCTTTTGAGGTCCTTAATGCAGTCCTTTGGTGCCTTCCATACAGTTGTTGGATGCGGAATACCTCTAGTCACGCAGTGAGCCTACCATCTAGATAGCAAGGTTCACCGTTCATCGTCAACAATCTTTTGAAGCGTAAGATGGTAGAATGGAGAAATGGCAAGTCTGATGTCATAAAATCAATTTAATCAAAGACGCCTAATTTTTTGAGGTGTTAAACGTTGATTTTAGCAGTGATGGCTCCCAACAGACATTTCTTCCTTGCTCTGCAGGCTTCGCAATGAATATTCCTGCTTAGTGTCAGCATCACCTAGTCACCCGAAAATCAGTGTTGAATACGGTCAGTTGGAACTTTGTAGTTAGCTACAAAGTAGGAAGTTAATAAAAAACGTAATATCTTGAGCAAATGGACGGCTATGAGGACAAATGAGGACTTTTCTAAATTAGTGAAGTTTGCCGAATCCATCCAAGTGCTTTACGTGGTTTGTCAATTGAATAAAATAATATTTAATATTTATTTTGCATGTCAAAACATTAAATGGCGATTTTCTCAAATTGGTGCCTCTTTGTGCTGGGTTTTAAAAAACGCATGATGAATATTTTTATTATTATTTTATTTTGGACTCCGAATCAGTATCAGTTCAACTGGAGGGGGTCCAATCAAAAGAATTCTTTTCAAAGTGGGTTTTATTCTTGCAGTCATGTTTTTATGATGCAATTTTTCTCTTTTTGTGCAAGCATGGCGTCCATCATTTCATTCATTCAGCTTGAGCAAAAGTGAATTCTTTTCAGAGTTGGGTGAATTTTCATTAGCAATCAATGGCAAAGGCATCAAAAAAATTCTTTTGTAGGTACAAATCCAAGATTTGTGTTGTACCCAAAATAATTTTTTTGGCATTCTGTGTAAATTGAGCTAAATCTTGTTAAAATGCCATGTAAAGTCTGTTTTAGGTCAAACCAATCATAGAATCTTGGTGGGTTTCTGTCAAGGAACACGTGCAAAATTCTGAAAAATTGAAAATTAGGGTTTTTCGCCCTTATTTTCGGGAAACCCCCGAAAATAGGACCTTCCGAAGCGATTGAAAATGATTTTGATAGGATTAAAAGGCTTCACGATCACATTGGTCAAGTCAAATCATCAAAGGCAAGTTTTACTCGGGTGGGTCTATTTCTATTTTAGGAACAAAGTTAGAACCTCCGCAGCCATTAATGGCAGATTGGCCAGTACCAGGTGCTGAAAGCTAAGCTTCAAAAGCTTCAACGACACAACCATGGCGGAAAAGGTCTA
This sequence comes from Sequoia sempervirens, assembly GCA_007258455.2. Taxonomy (NCBI): domain Eukaryota; kingdom Viridiplantae; phylum Streptophyta; class Pinopsida; order Cupressales; family Cupressaceae; genus Sequoia; species Sequoia sempervirens. The sequence continues at coordinate 22,603 of VDFB02300783.1, forward strand.
AAATGATGCTGTTTGATGAAGGGGATTTTCAAAATGAAAAATGCTGAAAATTGACTAAGTCTGGGATTTTCAAAAATGAAAAATGCTGAAAATTGACTAAGTCTGGAGAATGCACGCCTTGCTGCCAAGAGGAGGCTATGCAGTCAAATGCCTTAGTCATTTTCCCAAACATCCATACACGATGAACGTGAGACATGAAGAAATGGTGATCTTTGATGGAGGAGTTTCTTGAAAGTGAAAAAGGTCAAAATTTGACTAACTCTGGAAATATTACGAAGGAGAGATTGTTCACATGCTGAAAAGAGCCTTTTTCAAGCAGGGGCGCCCATGATCTTTTAAGGTCAAATGAAGTCACCCAGATCATCCAAGGCATTCATTCTTGACGTTTGCCTGCTAGCGCGATAGTGAAACAAACAAATTAATCATCTGAGGGACAGATCACAAGCAGCTGCTGATAAAGCAAAAAGAGGCAGTTGAGGAAATAACAGGAAACCACAGTTAACGGCGAAGTTCTAAGAAAAAAGAGCCTTTCCAAAAGAAAGGCGCCCTTCTTTTTGGACCTCCAGATGCTGATAAACGACCAAAGGCCTCCCAGAACAATCTTCTCAGCCTAGGTAGATCTCGGAAACGCAACTGAAAGCGTAAACATCTGACAGTGCAGTCAACGGATAATCGAGATCAAAGTAGGCAACTTTTCAGACAAAGATAACCATGCTGAAAGACAAAAGCGCCCTTTTCAAGGAGGGGCGCCCTTGAATAAAGGAACCCTAAAATGAAATTCAAGTTTTCTGAAGTCAGTCATCTTTGGCAGAACAGAGCTGGGTACCTGATGAGATATCAAGCTAAATCATCTGACTCTCCGATCAACGAGAAATCCAAATCAAAGCACGAGAGGTCATTTCAAAAGGCTGAAGAACGAAGATTTGAAAATTCACCAAGGCATTAGCAAAAGAGCCTTTTCTTGGAAAAGGCGCCCTTTCTTTTGAAACCCTAAACTCAGCTTTTTACCATCATGCCTCCCAGGCACTCCTCTTCAGGTCGAATCCAGCTCAGCAGTGAATGTGTCAGCATCATCTCAGGATCAACAGATCAAGCCAGATTCAGGATCAACTGAGGTTGTTCAAGAGAGAAAATAATAAAAAACTTGCAAAAATCAAAAGGGACGCCTTGAAGAAGTCAAAGGTCAAGTTGTTGACTAAAGTCAAGATATTTTGAGCAAAACTTGGCTAAAACACTCCACGATCAGTGGAAATCACCTTTTTGAACTTTAGATCAAGCCAAAATCACTTTTGATCGTGAGTTAGGTCCCCAAACTTGTGGATCTAAGGCTTGAGTCTATGTAATCAAGGTATAGACATCCCACTTCATTATTTCATTGCAGGTTGATGATCAAGAACAGCCATAAGCTCTCAAGAACGCCATTTATAGATTTGGCCAAGGTTTTCATCCGTTCTTCGATATTTCTTGCAGATCTGAAGCAGAAAAGGATTGCTAATTTGAGGTTGGATTCAGAGACGGATTTTCTCAGAGAGTCAGATAAAAACTTCCAATCCATCTTCTGTCTACTTCCTCTCTTCTTGTCTTAGGTTTTCTTGCACATTTCAAAAAGGTGGCAGGCTACATCAGATCAGATCAACTAGGTAGATCCAGCATATTTTTCCAGAGAAACCCATCTCGTCAAATTTCTGAAAATCAGCATACTTGCTGCCCCTATTTTTGGGGGTTTTTCCGAAAAAGTTTCAGAATCAAAATTCTGAGGAACTAGGCTTGTTCAGCATTGAAGCACGAACAAAACCCATGTGCCAGATTTTTTCCGGAAAAATACTTCTCGGCAGGGCGCTATTTTCAGGGGTTTTTCAGAAGTTGTCTGAACACGTCCGTGTTTACAGTCAACAGGCAAGTTCTTCTTCACAGAATGACAATTTGGCGTCCTTGGACTCCAATTGAACAACTAGACCTTGCACCAGCAACTCTCCAACCAGATCTTACACACATTGTTGGAGAGCAAACGGACATCATCAGCAGTCTACGGATCTTTATCTTTGAAAAGAATACATGTCCCGCTCAGTGGAGACTTGCAGCAATTACTCTGGACGAAGAAGAAAGAAAGACTGATCTTGCAACAAAAAGACCAATATTACCATCTCCCACGTGGTAGTAAGCACCTTGACTTGCCAGCTGCGAAGAGATCATTCCAAGCACGAAGCCGCCAAAGTTACCAAGAGCAATAGCTTGCGCAAGAAGAGATGTCGTGTCATCAAAGCATTGAATATCTGGAGACGGAAGAAGTCAACACATAGATCAAGGAGCTGTTGACCAGCAATGGTGAAATGAGAAAAGCTATAAATGCACCAAAGAAGGATGTCCTACCCTCCAAGTGGCATTTATGATACTTGAGTTTGACTTGATGCCTCTTTCCAAGTCAACTCAAGATGACATTAAATGTAGTTGGAGTTAACTTGATGTCTCTTTCCAAGTTTAACTCCACTTTCCTTAAATCATGCATTGTCAGATCCCACTGATTAAGGATGTCTAATTGGCTTCCATGATTTGTGGATCTTAGATCTCCACTAAATGTGGATGTCTATTTTGGAGGGATACTTTCATTAAAGTTTACCTTTTGTTTACTTTTAGTCAACTGAAGTAGTTTCCAGTTGACTCTTTGTTTACTTTCAGTTAACTGAAGTAGCTTTCCAGTTAATTGCTTGTTCCCCCTTTTTAGGAATAAATCTTGCTAATTGATTGGCAAGAACTCATTGTTAACTCAAGGAGATTTTGGGGTTGCCCACTCCTTTGAGTTCTATAAATAAGAGCCTTGGGCTCATTATTTGTTTAACTTTTACTTGCTATGCAAAATTGCTGCGCCATTGTTGCCAACAGCTTTGAAAGCGAATACTTGTTCACTCTTGGATGAGAGTTCGTTGGATGATTGTAATTGTGCATGATTTCGTGCCTTTGCTTTCCCAACTTTTGTAGTTCGTTGATGAAGCATTGAAGAAGAATATCAGAAGGCGCTTGCATTTTGATCATCTTATTTGAGTTATGTCTACGTCTTGTGTCTAATAACTTGTTGTCTCATTTCCCTCCTCGGATAGGAGTCCCTCCTCCTTGGATATTTGTTATTGACAGTTATCGTTTGATGTTGTTTAATGTGTTGACTTCCAAGCTATACTTCGGATAGGAGTCCCTCCTCCTTAGCAAGCTCGTTGGCCAAGGCATCGTGATTTTGTTGTTTCTAGTAAACTATTTCCTAAGCCCATACCTCGGATAGGAGTCCCTCCTCCTTGGCAGGTCTCAGATCTAGTTTACCGTGTAGAGTGTTTGCTTGTACCAACCTTATCCCGGTGTGTACCCGAGAGTTCAGAGCCTCGGTCATATTCTCGAGACGGCGAATTCAGGTGATCCAACCAACCCATTCCCGCTCCTTTACCCTCATGCTCTGTTTACCTTGAAGGTATTGGATAGATAGAAGCTAGTTAGTCGTAGTTGAGATCTGCAGAAACCAGAGAAAAGCTTAGCTACGGCGCATTGTGTTTGTGCACCCTTGTGTCCTGCCGCTGAAGCATAAAAAGATAGGAACTTTAATTACATTTCCCTTCCCTACGCATTGCTCCCAGCAGAGAGGGACTTCTCCTCTTTAAATAACGAAGAAGTGTTGCAAAACATTTGAAATAGCTGAACATTTACAATCAGCACTCCAGAGGTGCTAATTTAAACGCCAACAATTTGTAAGCAAAATTCAAGGCAGAGTGACGATTTTAACAGAAGAAAAGCATCAAAACCTCATTCTTCTGTCTTAAATTCTTCTATTTCTCGTCTTAAATTCTTTCGCATATTTGAAGAATTGGTAGATTTTGACAAAACAAATCATCTGGGTTGATTCAAAATAGCTTCCTCGAGAAAACCCATGTGCTAGAATTTTTCAGGAAAATTTACTCCAGAGCATCAGTTCTCAACGCTCTAATTTTCTCAACTGAAAATTCCTTGCATGATCAAGTAGAAGTCAAATTTTCGCATTTTTGACTTTTTGGGTTGTATTAGAATCTTTTTCTGGACAAAACCCATATCTCAAAATTTTTCGTGAAAATTGCTCTCGGACAGACTATTTTTAGCCTCAGTAGGTTTTTTTTTTTGCTTTTCAGAAAAGTTGTCAGAATATAGTTGTGTTCACAGTCAACAGGCGATTTTTTCAGAGTGTAGTTCATGCAAACTGAATTCAAGACCAAATCGGTCTTAATTCATGATTTTGTCAAAAAAGTTGACACCGATTTGCATCAAGCGCATTTGAAGGGTTGACAGGCGTAGTCACTCAAGCCCACATGGTTGCATGCCAAGTATGGACGATTGTTTTCCAAAGCCGGTTTAGAGGGTTGATACCGTTGGAATTTTGCGTGTGCAGCAAGTTCATTTGCATTTCTCACAACCAGAGTGTGCACAGTCAAACCTCGCAGTTTCGTCATGCAACACTCTTTCATTAAGGAAAAGTGTTAGAGACTATTAAATTTAATGATCAGATTTGCAATGCACAGAAATTAATTCAAAAGCAACACAATACACAATAGATACCTTGGGAAAACCCTCCTCTTGAGTGGGAAAAACCTCCTCTTGAGGGAGAAAAACCCAACCAATAATATCTCTTATATTATTGAGTATTCAATATGAAAGATACATATACAATAGGCCACTCAAAAGGCCAACACACAACACCACAGTTTGATGTGAATACAAAACTGCCAGAATAGAATTCACCAATGAGTATCTCAGCCTTCTAAATTAATCTCAGATTTCTCTTGAATAGACTTGCATATGAATAACTTTAATTGTATGTGTATGAACTGAAGGTGTGAATGAATGGATGAGAAATGGTGAAAAAATGAGGTTGTATATATGCAAGGATTAGAGAAGAGACGCAACTCTTCAAGACTAAAGTCAGCTGACTTTAGAGATAACAAAAATGTAACAATAAGAAGTCAGCCTCCAAAGATATCTCATGAACAAAAGGATTGCATCCAATGAAGTGAAGGTCGACACACTTAAGAATTTGTGCTAAGAGAAGAAGTTGGCTAAGATAACAAATAGGTTCTCTATAAATTAAATAGCTCTCAAGCTATTATTTAATTTATTCAATCAAGAACAAGTAATGTGTTGGAAGAATACGACTGAAGCTGAATATAAACATCAATAGAGACATCAAGCTGCAGAAGAGATAGTGATCATCACTTCAGTTATGGAGCGGCCAAAGTTATAAGCCAGTGAAATGCTAGTTTGAGTGTGTAAAGGTTTCCAAGATTGCTCAAGTTGTTGATAAGCAAAATTGTCAGTTAAGGCATGTGACGACCCCCAGATGGTGACACAGTCAACAACCTCGTGGAGGGGTTGGTTGCTCGAGATATCAGCCAATGATCAGTCAGTTAAAACCTGCAGTTGTCTGCAAGGACAGAATCCGGAGCATGCAATTAGAATTCGACTTTCATCTTCAGTTCTCTTTGTGGGGTCCACACATGTCTATCTTTATCCTCAGAGATATCTTGTAACAGTTCGAGTTTCTTTTAGGGTTTTTTGTTAACTGATGGTAGTGTTCCAGTTAACTTGCTTTCAATAAGGACGTGCATGCTTGCACATTGTCCATTTTTAGATTAATTGTATCGGTTAACTGATGGTAGCTTTCCAGTTAACTGCATAGTTTGCTTTATTAGGGTTTAGCAATAAATCTTGCATGCATTGCGAGACGGTAGTTGACTCAAGGTGATTTTAGGGTTCCCTACACCTTTTGATGTCTATAAATAAGATCTCTTGCTCATTTGTACATAAATTTTGCATGATAGCATACATGCTGTGCCCACCTTGCCTGTAGTATCGCTATTATTGTAACTGTTCAAGAACTTTTGCACGAGAGAGAAATATATGTTGTGCCTACCTTGCCTGTAATATTGCTCGTTCTGTATCTGTTCATGAGTATTTACTATTATGATGAATTGTTATGCCACTTGGGTTTCATGCAATTATGATGGTGAATGCTTTCCTTAGTTAGATATAGTGGCTAGTTTGATCGTAAATTGTATGCGTGTCTCATCTATGCAATTTACTGTCCTAGTTGGCTATCCTTTGTGTTTTGTATTCAATAAACTTGTTCAGATTGAGCTGATAGTTGTGCCACCTTGCCTTCAAGTTGAGAATATGTACTTGGTTATCGTGTGATGTGTGTGAGTAATAAGCCTATTCAGACAAGCAGATAGTCGTGCCACCTTGCCTTCACGTTGTGAGTTTGTACCCGGTTTATCGTATATTTGTCGTTTCCAATAAACTTCTTCCCAGCTGAGCAAATAGTTGTGCCCACCTTTCCCTCACGTTGTGAAACTGTACCTGAAGTTTATTGTATAGAACATTCCTACTCCATTTCCTCATGCTCTGTTTTCTTGAGGAAACTGGATAGATTTAAAGTAGTTGGTTTAGTTATAGTTAATGATCTACGAAACCAAAAAATCCTTAGCTGCAACATTCTTGGTTTTCTTAACCTTGTGCCTCTTTCAACTAAGACAAAAAGACAGGATATGGTTTAGTTTGTTTCCCTTTTCAAGCACTTTTGTCAAGCACAACGAGGGAGCTTCCCCTCCTAATTTGAAGAGCACTCATTGCATAGTGTGCATAGTCGTTCGTACCAACTTGCACTCCAGAGGTGTTCGTTGTTACGCCAACACATACGAGACACCTTGAGGAGGTGTTGGGCATCCTAGAGGTGGAATCATTGTATGCCAAGGACTCTAAGTGTGATTTTGGTATGATTGAACTTCTTTACCTTGGCCATATCATTAGCTCTAAGGGTGTTAGAGTGGGTCTAGATAAGATCAAAGAAATCATGGATTGGCCACCACCCACTAATCCCTCATAGCTCAAGGGATTTTTTGGGTTATGCGGATTTTATAGGAGATTTATTAAGGGCTTCTCATAGGTGGCAAATCCACTTACAAATTTGACAAAAAAGGGAAATTTTGTTTGGTCAGATGCAACACATCGATTCTTTGATCATTTCAAATAGGTTATGTGCACTTTCCCAATTTTGGCTATTCCCAATTTCTCCAAACCTTTTGAGGTAGAATGTGATGCTTTAGGAGAGGGAATAGGTGCTATGTTGATGTAAGATAAGCATTCGATTTCCTTTGAGAGGAGGAAGTTGAGGGGTGTTGAGAGGAGTTATTTGATATATGATAAGGAGATGTTGGCCATTATGCATGCATTGGCCAAGTTTATACCCTATCTTGTGGGAGGGAGATTCATTGTCAAAATTGATCACAATAGCCTCAAGTACTTCCTTAGAAGGATTTTAATGATAGGAAACAAAAATGAGTGAGTAGGCTGCAGGGTTATGATTTTGACATTGTGTATGTCAAAGGAAAGAAAAATGTTGTTGTTGACGCCCTATTCAGGAGACCTTATTTGTGTTCATTTTTAGAGATTACTGCTTGGAGAGAGATGATTTTAGTAGAGTACGCTGAGGACTTAGGCTACAGGTATCATTGAAGGCACCATACAAGATGGCAGGTACAAGGTGACTAATGAGATGATCTTCTATAAGAAGATAATTTATTTGGTACCTAATTTAGAACTCAAGGAATTTTTTTTGAGAACTTTCTATGATGCACCTATGGCTAGACTGGATTTTTCAAAACTTATAAGCAGATCCAGGAGAGATTTAATTGGAAAGGACTAAAAAAATGAGGTCCTTAAGTATGTTAAGGAGCATCCCACATGCCAACAAAACAAGAATGAGCATACCCATCCATTGCAGCCCTTGCCTATTCCCAATCAAAAATGGGAATGTATCTCTATGGACTTCAGCACCGGGTTACCAAAGGTTTAGGGCAAGGATTGTGTATATGTCGTGGTTGATAGGTTAACAAAATTTTCCCATTTCTTTGCCATTTCAGCCTCATAAACAGCAGCTCAGATGTCTGATTTTTTTTAGAGATATTTAGACTTCATAGGATGCCTAGGAGCATAGTGAGTGACAGGGACAGCAAGTTCCTAAGTGTGTTTTGGAAAGAACTCTTCAGGTTGAGTGAGACTGAGCTCACTACTAGTACCAGTTATCACCCATAGATTGATGGGAAAACAAAAATAGTAAACAAGTGGGTGGAAGGGTACCTCCAAAACTACATATCAGGGCAGCAAAAGGCGTGGGTAAAATGGTTACACCTTGGTGAGTATTGTTACAACTCCACTTACCACATGTCTATCAAGACGTCACCATGTATGGCCTTGTACGAAAATGAAGCTCCAAGTTTCATTGATTTGTGTTTTGGGGACAACAAACTGCCTAAGGCTAGGGATTTGTTATAGGAAAGTCAAGTTATAATGAAATCTCTAAAAGAAAACTTGCAATAGGCACAAAATCAACAAAAGATGTATGTTGATCAGCATTGTTCAAAGCACAATTTTGAGGTGGGTGACATGGTATACCTGAGATTACAACTCTACAGGCAGTCCAAACTCAAGAAGAGTGGATTGGAGAAGCTTAAGCCATGGTTCTATGGTATTTTCAAAGTCTCCAAACGGATTGGAGAAGTGGCTTATGAGCTGGAGTTGCCAGCAAGTAGTAGAGTGCACAATGTGTTTCATATATCACACCTCAAGAAGGCACTGGGTCACAATATACTTCCTTCCTTGGAGTTACCACCATTAGATGAGGAGGAGAAATTGATTTTGATTCCTAAGGCTATCATTGATGTCAAGGAACGTATTCTACAGAAATGATCTATTAAAGAATATTTGGTTAAGTGGAAGAACCTACTAGTTGAGGATGCGACATGGGAGAGTGAACATATAGTACAACATCCAGAGTTGCAATTGCTTGGGGAAAAGCAATTTTGGGGAGGGAGGACTATAATGTCCCCTTCCTAAGCAATTGTTAGTTGTCATCAGATTAGCCTATTCTTTGGGTTCCCATAGGCTAATATGGTTTGGTTATAGGACTCCACAGTTCTTGGAGACTGTATTGTTCAATCATTTGGCATTTTCCTTGTGTGGCGGTGAGTTCAAGATTATAGGAGTTTCCTTCTGGAACTTTTTGGAGCATTTTCGAGCACTTGGCCCAATTCCTCAGCATTGACTTGGGCCTTTCACATCGGTTTTTCCTCAGAATGATCAGCAATGAAATTTAATGTTTATTTGGTGATATTTTATGGCCTAGGGAATTATTTTAAATAACGTTAAAGTTATAAGTTAAATTAAATATTCAACTTAACATTATTTTAAATATTTTAAAGGTGACTATAAAATGGCATCTAGGTGGCATAAGGATTATTTAAAAGTTAAATTTAAGTTGCTTTTAAATGGGACGCCTACATGGGAGACCTATGAGGGATTTTATTAAAATTAATTTAAATGTTATTTTCCCAAGGTGGGCATGGGGTTTTGGAAGAGGTAATAAAAGTGCTTTTGGAAGTCATTCGGCATTCATGCTTGGAAATTTATGAAGAGTTATTGCAGGTTGAACAACATTCTTCCATATTTTTGTAAGGACAAAAACCCTTATGGAGAACATCCATTTCGAAAGTGCAAGATCTTTCCTGGTGGTTATATTGGTGGTTTCACTCAGAAATCGCATAGGTGCTTATTGCTTTTAGATTTGGTACATTTGCTTGGGGTTTCAAGTCATATTTTGGAAGGCAGATTTTAGTGGTTTGAACAGCAAGATTGAAGGAAAAAAATATCATATTTTAACCTCCATTTTCTGGCCGTACCCTTTCCAAGGCTGGCTGTACCACCTAAGGAGGGGTGTGGGAGTTGGAGAGTGAATTGCCCAAGTTTGGAGCTGGAAATTGCCAAGGTTGGAGGTGTCTAGGGTTGGAGAAGACTCAACAAACAACTGGTAAGTGGACAACAATGTTTAGGAGTTTGCAAGCTTTTACCAAGTTCCAGGGTTGTTGGTCAAAGTTCAGTTTTCAGACCTTTTTGCACAGCAGTTAATGGGTATGTCAAAATGCTATATTAAGAGTGTTATAGTCATGTATATGTTGTTAAAGCCCTATTGTAATGACTGTACTACTGCTGTAATAAATCAAGAAAATATTTTAATTTGTGGGTATTCCTAAATAGTTGAGTTTACAGCTCTTTCATTGCAAATATTTCAATTGGTTGTTATTGTTGTTATTTATCTATATTGCAAATATCAAATTGCAAACACAAACAAAAAAATATAGGGTGCATATTTGTCATGTCCCCTTCTAGTTGACATCTCTCAGAGCACAGGATTAGCCTATTATGCAACCCTCGTAGGCTGATAGGTTGGATAGAGGGTCATGTTGGAGCTTGGCTCAACTTCAGTTGTCAGTATTTGATCAGTTGGCTTTCGTTCGGGTTCATTCGGACACCTCTAGCCTGAGTTGCTATTTTTAGCAGTATTTGGCACTCAGTGTGGGACCCTTGCTATTTTTAGCAGTATGGATTGATCACGTGCAGAATCACTTCCTTATTCGTCAGCTTCAGACGGCTCGTGCATAGGGTGAATATTGAGAGAGATATTAATATTTAATTGATTTAATTAAATATTAATTATTGGAGTTTATAACTTAAGTGATTTTGGCTGAGGGGTCACCCATCATGGAAGTGGACGTTTTTAATTATATTTTATAATTAAAAATTTGTCAGGAGACTATGGAAATATTAAAATAAAAAGTTCGAACTTTTTAATGCTTCCCTATTATTAAGGAAATCGCACTTTTCAGTGTGTATATGTTATTGTGAATTGGAAATTGATCAAGTTTTGTCAAGAGCACGGAAGCCAAGGGTTTCAGTCTCAGAGCATTGGGGAACGAGCCATCTCCAGTGAAAGCAATTCAGAGGGTGTGAGATATCATCCGATTTATTGCCAGGCAGAGGAATTTCTTCATCCAGAAGAAGTTACAGAGCATCACAGACAATAAAATATTCAGGGTTTTGATTAGTTATTTGTCCAGAGGGTTTAATATAGTTGAGGCACATATATATTCTTCAGATTTGGAGATTCCAGAGGAGGCCGTACCATTGTACTTGTTGCTGTGACAGGGCCGTACTTTCTTGCAGCAGGCCGTACCTCCATCATTGAGCCGTACTCTTGTCTTGAGGAAAACGCCTTTCATTCAGGCCTTCTATCATCATTATTGGAGGCGCCTTAGCATTTGGATCAGTTTGCAACCATTGGATAGAGGGAGAAGAGGTCATTAATTGCAGCCGTACCAAATCTGGTTATCTCCAGCTTGTAGCTAATTACCAGGTTCTTTTATAAAAAAAATACTATTTCCTTGTTGCATGTTGTCGGATCTCCAATGTACTGAGTCCAGTTGATCAATAAATGAATTGCCAGTATTAGATCTTCTATTTTCTGTCAATATTGAAATTGTAGTATTTTATTTTGAATTTATTATTCAATTCATGCAAAATCACAATCTGCTTAATTCATGCAAAAACCACAAAACAGTCAAAAAAACCAAAAACCTTCAAAAACCATAAAAACAGTCAGATTCAGAGGAAACAGGGGAAACTAGGGTTTCTACAATATTACACCATTTTGCCAAAGTCACTTGGGGCATGATCTCAGTTTCATCCCTTATGGTTTCAAGGGCCTTGCACTCATTGAGACTTGACCAGTGGACCAAGAGTCATTTGACTTATCCTCTTTCTTTAATTTTCAATTCTAATTTAAAAAGTCTGCACAATGAACAATCTAAAATAAGAATTGCAAGCCAATTTAATTTGACTGATCTATTATTAAAAACTAATGTTAACTACTTTCAAATAAATGATAATTAAATTAAATAAAAAGTTATTCTATTTATCAACTTAATTAAATCAATACCTAGAATTTAAATAAGCAATCACATTTAACTATGTCATCTAATTAGATTAATTAATTTAAACATTTACTTCACCCTTTGGATTATAGGTTTGTAACACTTCACAAACCAAAGTTAGTTCACCTTCCTCCTTACTTGTTTTTGTCAACAACACATCTCAATACACATGCCTTAATAGAATTTTTAGCTAAAATAATCCATTTAATGACATTCCAATTTATGACATTTAATTAAATTGTTGAAGTCTAATGAGACCACTTTCATTTTGGGAACAAGTATAGGAGTAGTGAAGCAATTCAAATCAACATTAATAATAATTACAACCTTATCATTCAAAAAGGGTGGGAATTAGGGGTGTTCCAAAACAAACACTTTCCTAAATAAACCATCTACCTGTTGTGGATTGGAAAGTCGGAATAGATATTGGGAAAAAACGATTGGAAAATTATAGTATTGATTTTGGAATTTGTATCTTTTGTGGGAATTGTGTCGAATATTGTCCCACAAATTGCCTGGCGATGACTGAAGAGTACGAACTTTCGACCTATGATCGTCATGAATTAAGTTACGATCATATTGCTTTAGGACATTTACCTATATTGGTTGTTGAAGATTTAACAATTCAAACAATTCCGAGCTCAACATATTAACTTAGTATGTCTGAAGAAACTACGGACAAATTGGATTATTCAATCACTTATACGATTATTCAAATTGAGTTCCGATCAAAGAGTATCTAATAAATAAAATACTTTTTTTACGAGTCGTGAATTATAAATCCTATTGACATTTCATGAATAATGTCACATGTATGATTGATCAGAATCTATTATTGAACTATAGATTAATGAATCAGTGCCCATATCAAATGAAATATTTCAAGTACAAATCCAGTATAGCATATAGGTAAATGGGGTCACTTTTTATTGAATGAATGGGAGGAAATAATATTCAAACTTATTGTGCACATAATGAATCGACTTGAATCGATATATGATATTCTTTTGGCTCCTCTAACGCTAAGTCTTATATTAGGAGGTATGGGAGTAGTATTACTTACTAATATAATTTATTCCGCTCTTTCATTGGGGATAGTTCTTATTTGTATATCCCTTTTCTATATTATATTGAACGCGGATTTCGTAGCTGTTGCACAAATCCTGATCTACATAGGAGCTGTTAATATTTTGATTCTATTTGCCGTGATGTTGATGAATAATCCGAAATATCCCAATTATGCCCTCTCTTCTATCACTATTCATATCTAGTGACTTCACTCCATCTATGCCCTTGTCCTTAAACATACACTAGACTCTCTTTAGATTTCTCCCTCAATAAAGGATACTAATATAGCTCTCCTCATGCATATGTTTGACAATTCTTCTTCTTTTTCCTTTGCATTTTTTCATCCACCCATCAATCCGTACAAGAGCTATTTTATTATTGTGCATTACAAAATTTCTAATATTATTTCTTTAGATTAAATTTTAACTCCAAATGCTCCTGTATTACATTCCACCAGATATTTCTTCCAATCTCTTTTTGGTATCGAAAGAGAATTGCAAACCTTCTCAACATCGTACACATTAAATATGTATTTCCTTCAAGCATATCTGTATTAGGTGTCCTTATAACAAAGGCAAGCACTTAGTGTGCAATGTCTTAGTTTGGTATTGTACAACAGACTTATTTGTAGTTTATAAATAGCTGTTATCTCCTAATTATAGTTTCCAAGGAGGGCACTTATGATCTTTGAGCTGAACAGTCATATCTTTGTGAACGTGAAATGCCAGCCTCCTTTTTTGTCCGTCATGAGGCCTGGCATATTGTATCTCGCTTTTTTAGTAATAATTTTTTTTTAATTTTAATTTAAGAAAATAATTATATATTTTTTGTGATTTCCAATATGGCACAGGAGAGTGATTTGAAGCCACTGGAACTGGAAAGGAAGAATGGTGTATCAGATTATAAGCCAAATATCTTGAACCCAAAGTGCAGTGATGATGAACTTGGATATGGTGGTTTGAAATCTGAAAGAGAGGAAGACAGATTGTTTCTAATTGTTGTGATTGGGGATCACAAAGAAGAAGATGATGTGGGTTGCCAAGATAATGAAGAGAAAGCAGAAAGTGAAAGAAAGGTTGAAAAAATTACTGATCAACATGCAAAAGATTTATTTGGATCGCCAGTTTGCTTTATGGTCATGACCAAGTCTTTGACAGATCACGTCAATTCTACTTTTCTGAGTAACATATCAGGGAAGAATTCTGTTTTTTATGGCAATGATTCTTTTTATGTGCTTTGTAGGTTGTATCAGGTATTTCTCTTTCTTTAATGTTTCAGATGCCTTTTTTTTGGTATTAAAGTGATAATTTATATTACATTATGGACTTTGGTATATTTCAGAAAAGTACATTTATATTTTTTTAACTCAATCCATTTGCTTATTGCTTTTGCAAATACTTACTTTGCTGTTTATTTAATAGGATTATGGGGACTTTTACTGATTTTTTTCTGGTGCAGACTTTGTATGAACGAATCCATTTAGCAAAGAAGAATTTGTTAGCTTTACAAAAAAAATGGAGAATTCGAATGATATACCACCTTCCAAAATGTATTCAAAGTGAGTTTGCATTTTGATTTTTCTTACAAGAATTGTATTCCTTTTATGTGCACGGTCTAGGTTTTTCTTTCAGTTTTCCTATGATTTTATTAGGTGTTAATGAAGGACTTCTGGATTATGTAATTTGCAGATTGATGTATTTACTATACAGTTTTCTTTATGGATCATCTGGCCATGTCGAATTTGAAGATAATTGTCAAGAAATAATTGGAACAAAATCATACATGTAGTTTGCATTGGATAACCTTATCTTTAAACTTGTGAAGCAGGTTCAGCTGGCATTATTCTTGTTTAATATGATGTTACTTTTTACCCTTGTAACAATTGAAGTTCTGTCATTCCTAAATTAAACATTTTGGTTGCAGCTTCAAAATGTTGCATCAGGTAAAATGGAAAAGGACTTACTTGAGCTAGGATTGCATCAGAGATTGAGATCAACTTCAAATATTTCAGATGTAGTTTATTGTGTAAATGCTTCCCGAGTACTGAATGGTGAACAAATTAATTGATTTGAATTTGTAAGTTAAATGCTTCCCCAAGTACTGAATGGTGAAAAAATTATCTATTTGAATTTGTAAGTTTTAATGATTCCTGCTGTGATATCTTGAATTCAAGCTTGATGGCTTTTCATTTATTTAATATTTTCTATTGATTTTGGAATCAGAAGGTATTTGAATAGTCAATTAGAATGACTACATGGCATTTCTTAGATGACTTAAACCAGTTTATTTCATTGCAGGCATCTCACTCTTCCGAGTTGTCAATTCAACTAATGGGTATTGATGCTAAAGTATTGGAACCTGCCTTTTCAGAGTATTTGCACACTGATTTATTTTCCACGGTTCTTGACATGAAGAGAAGACAAGAAGTTTTCCTTTCAAGGTACCTCATCTTTATATATGCATATCTTCTAAAAATAAATTTGCTCTCCAAACCTATCACAAGATATGTATTAGTGATAGATTTTCTGCAGAAATACTTGCAAACATACTAGCATTGGTGAACACTACTGCATATCTAAGAGGATGAAAGGTGTTACTGTAGTGAATGGGCTTGATCGAGTAATATCATGCCAGAGTAAGGCCTGAAAAGTGCTTTCTGTAACTGCATAAATTTGAGTGAAATAAAGATATTCTTCTTGACATAAATAATAAGTAGAAATTATATAAAAGCAAGAAAAATTGTAAGTTTGCTACATATACTGGAAGGATTCTTGGCTGATACACTCTGGACATGAAACAGGCTTCATATGTTTGAGGTACAGAAGATTTTATGATTTGGAAGAAGCCAAAGCAGCAGACAATTTCTGCAGAGCTTTCTCAAAGTTCTGGTATTATATCTTCTTGTCATCATGACAAGAAGGTGTTGCGTTTTCATGAATTATGGAAGTCAATATTGAGGTACATATTCTCTTTCCACCTTTATCTGATTTGGTTGTCTATCGTTACAAATTTTGATGAAGTTATCTATGGTGAAAAGGCATAGCAAGGCTGGTTCTGCTTTGAGAAATAGTTTTTTCTTTTGTGAGTGCTGTTTGGAGGATTGATTTTTTATAAGTCTAGTCTTTCTTTGTCACTGAAGGAATGATTATGTCTTAATGTTGCATTTGAGATTGCATTTTATTAAATTTCATGTTATTCTGCAGTGAATATCTCAAGTTTCTTGAATATCAGATGAGTAGAGAATAAGTTTTGCAACTTTACATTAATGTTTAAAATATACCTGATAATCAGATGCTGAAATTTTATTTTTGAAATGATGACGTGCCTTCCCAGAAGATTGTAAATACAGAAATTGTCATCCCAAAATTGTCATATATTTTTGGTAACTTAATTAAATGAGTGAATGAATCCATCCTTGCTCAATACTTTGCTTAAACATATTCTATTTGAGAACATCATTTCATTGATATGATAATTAGCAAAAAGGTGATTGACTGAGGATCTATGTGAACTCTGTCATATATATTAAGGTCGTCTATTACACTCATGAGGATGTTAATTAGCTCCTAAAAGGAGTTATTTTCAAGCTAGCTGAATTCTAGCAACTCTCTGGTTAGGTGTTTAAAATTACAATAATATTGATATTCTGTTACACATAATTCCCCCTAGGTTCCAAGGTTTATATAAGTAATGGAAAAGTTTTTCTCAATAGGGAAAGTAAATATCTGGTTAATATTATGAGGATTGATCTATAAGTTTAGCAGGTAGCACTCATTAGTTGATTAATGGCGGATCCTATATAATGCTGTTGCTTAGTTAATGTATATCAGCTTTGACTTCTCATAACATCCATGAAGATCAAAACATCATATAAGTTATCAGGTGTAACATCAAGCAATGAACTTAAAGATATTAGATTTTCTATTCCTTTACTTACATTGATCTGATACATGAAATAATAAAGCAAAAGTTGCAAGTTTTTTATTCTATGGACAGAAAAAAACATCTTAAATTTTGAATCTCAGAAAACTTGATGTTTTTTCTTATTGTAATAACTCCCCACACTCTCTGTTGATGTTCATAGCAGCGTCGGGCGAATTCTTCCAGCCACGACATCAAGGATAAATTTGATGGAGCCTAAACGGCTATCAAATTTATATGAGACTGATAATATTGAAGAGACACTTCATTTAATTAAATGCTATTTATTTATTAAAGAGAATCAAATTTATGAAGTGGCGCGAACTTCAAGAAAGCCAACTTTATGATTATCTGAAACATGTCTTTTCAAGGAGGCCGACTTATGGATTTGAAGAGGCACGTCTTTCCCTCTCATCTTGTATGTATAATCAATGGTTCTTCTTTGGTGATCATCTATTATCTATTCATTCATAGTTCATTATAAGTCGTCATCCTTAGTGCGAATTTTTGAAGAGAAGTGCAGTTTGAGTTTCTGTAGAAGGCTGAGATTATCATCATCAGATTGCTTCATCTTGTTACTGTAGTTGCATCTGATTGTGGTGCTTGTTATTGGCCTTCTTATTGGCCTATTGTAAAGGAGACATTCTTGTTGTGATTCAATATATAAGTGATATATTGTTGCTGGGTTTTTCTCCCTCGAGAGGAGGGTTTTCCCAGGGTATCTCCTGTGTTATTGTGTGGTTATTTCAAATTAAATTCTGTGCTTTACATCTGATTATAAAACTAACACTCTCCTCCATGTTTTTTCTTGCATCCCAATAGCCTATAGAAAAAGGAAAATTAAAGATAAGCTAGGGGTCTTTTGTTAGACTATGTTTAGGAAGTAAACATGACAAGGAGTCTCAATTCACTTGTATTCCTGCTTCAGATTTTTTATGGTCCATCTATTCAGCTAAAGATATTCATTGTATTGATGTCATATGGTATATTTACACGTGTTGGATGATCTACAAGGCTTTGTGCTTGTAATTGTTCATTCTATTGGGATACTTTTGTTGAATGATCTACAAGACTTTGCGCTTGTAATTGTTCATGTTGTTCGAGGAATTGCTGTATCTAAGAAGACTTTGTGCTTCTAATGCAACAAACGATACGTCTTTCACAGATCCGCCATTGAAAAAACTACGGAACGACTTTGTGCCTTCGTCAGCTTTCCCTTTTATTTTACTTGTTTATTGTTAATCACTTCTGGTATCTCTACACTTTGCTTTGACAAGATAGGGGTATTGGTATTACTACTTGTTGATTGTTTAAGGTTATTGTGAATTGAGAACTTCCAATAGTGAAGAATTGTAAACATCTTCTCTGTAAAAAGAGAGAAGGATGAATGTGACATAGCCCCCCGCCCCCGCCCCCGCCCCCGTCGCCGTCCCCGTCCCCGCCCCCACTTCGTAAGTATTGTGTACATTGTGTAATTACTTTATTTGTTTTACTATAGCTTTTGTCAGCAGTAAAAAGGGTGCCTCCCCTTTTTGAGAGGAGAGATTTATATCTGACATAGCTATGGCTGAAGTCCTAGTTGTGTAATCTATTGAAAAGTTGATTACATCCCTAAGTGCAATGGTGCTGATTTTCAACGCCCTTGCACTTGGCAATGTTAGAAAATTTTCATGATGTCAAGGCGCTGAAAATCAGCGCCCTGACATTTTTCTTATGAAGGCACAAGTTTGCAAGTGTTGTGGCATGGATTTTCAGTGCTTCAACATTTGGCTTGTGAATGGACGTTGTGCAATGTTGAATAAAAAGTGCACCCAAACATGAGAACTTCATGTCACTTGGAGAAAAATGTAGAACTTGGGTTTGATGTAAAAGCCTTCAAAAACGACGCTGGAGATTGAAATGTAAAACTCCTTCACAATAATGTGAACCTTATTCTCAAAAACTTGACAAACCCACGTATGAGAAAGGTCATTGAAACCAGGGAAAGAAATAAACTTTTAAAGATCAAAGGAAGTGTAATTAAAAGACGTTTTGAAGAATGGCGAAACAACAAAAGAGAAAAACGACCCTAATAACAATCCAACCTAAAACTCACGCGTGGGTATGAGAAAGAACAGATAAAAAGAAAAGAAGAAAAACGCATTTGAGAAGAACATGAGACTCAAAACAACAAAAACACATATTTACAAATCTTTACAAGATAAAACACATTCATGAGAAGAAGAAATGAAAGGAAGAAAGAATAAAAACGTACCTGAAACAAGCACTTAAAACCTAGCTCAACCCAAAAGTCAGATCTTCAAGAAAACGCATTTTTGGATGAGGTAGATGCACACCCAACAAAGAGGAATGGAGTGAAGACCAAAAATGATGAAAAAGAAACAATGAAATCACTTTTAAGTGATTGAGAAAAGCCAAAAACCTAACTCAAGTCGCCCATTTAATTGAGGCATAAAAAGTGGCACAAAAGGCGAAAAAAAGTGAGGGACATGGAAAAATGCGCTTAAGCTAAAAAATGGCTAAGTCAGGGAAAAAAGTGTAAGAGCACTAAAATTAAGTGCTTCTACATTTTATACAATCACCTTTGTGCAGGGGTGCTGATTTTTGGCGCCCCTGCATTTTCAACACTTAGTCAATTTTTGCAATGTGGGCAGGAGCGTTGTTTTTGGATGCAATTGCACATTTTACAATTTCACTAAGTATTAACAATGAAACTTCGCGAAGGTACTCGTTTCGAAGGTCTTTGCGAAGCGAACATGGGAGGATGCTCAAACTAACTGTTTGAGGCTTTGGAATGCATTTCGAGGTGGCTCGATAATCACCTCGTTTTGCGTGCTTGAACTTCACGAACCTAAGAAATGGACAAGTTTTGTAGGGGGTTATCTGTGGAACGAGCGCTGCTAGATTCCATGATAACAACACGATAATTTACATCATGGGCCACATATTGTGTATTTCCATGAAGGACATAGTGATCATATTGAGGATGTACATGATCACACTTTTGTTAATGTTGTTTTTGACTCTTCTTCAACACCTATTAAGGGCTCTATGCCTAAGTGGGGTAAGAATATTTTGGAAGATGTTCTTGAGGAATCATGAGACTTTGTTAGTGTGGAAGGGAAGACCATGAGAAGAACAATGTGAACTTTTCACTCATGGATAAGGTCAAGGTAGGGAAGATCCTTCTACCTTCAAGCAAGTACATAGGAAATCTCAAAAACTTGGATGAGAAGCAACAATAAGAGATGAATGAGGATTTGAAGAGGAACAAAAATTTTGTTAAGGGAGTGTTCTTTGGGGAGAGTTTTGGTTTTTTAGAATTTGATTATGGTGGTGATGAAGATGATCAAAGATTTAATTATGGTTACACTTTCACCTATGTTGGTATTTTGTTGCATCGATAAGAAACAAGTAGAAAGTGGTTTCCAAGACTTCCATGGAGAATCATAGCTTAGCTTAGGTAGGACAACAATTTAAATGGTCGGATCATCTACTTGAGGAACTTGGCTTCGCATAGGATGGGCCCTGTAAGATATGGATAAATAATCAAAAGCTATCCATATGGTCAAAAATCTATTGTTGCATCAACAATCAAAATAGATTGAGATAAATATGCATTGGGGTCATAAATGAGTGTATCATGAAGAGATTGATGTAAAATATATTTCAACTATCAAGCATCTAGCAGATATCTTCACCAAACCTATGGAAAAGGTTCCATTTGTTGACATATGAGAGATGGTTGGGCTATGGGATGTGTCTAACACCATTTATGTCTAGTAAATTGATGCAAAATGGGTATGCGTTCGACTAAATGGATCAACAGATCCTTTATCAAGCAACTTACCGACTTAAGTGTGTCATTTAATTATGTCAAACCAAGGAATCGTATGCTTCTTGTATGGTACCAACACTGTATGTGTAGTTGAGGATTTAGGAGTTGTCCTAGAGGTTGTGCATAGAAAACTTGATTGAGTGTAAAGCCTAGCTTATAAACCTTAACTAACAAGTAGATACTCCTATTGGGACAATAACCAAACACTTTTAACAATGTTGTAATTATTTTTTAATGCAACTATTATTAAATAACTGTTGATAATCAAATGATTACTACTTATCAATTTAAATCAAATCAATGAACACAACTATTAACAATCTATTTTAAAAAATATTAACAAACAATCTAAATTATGAAGAGTACTGCAATTAGCTCAAGTGGCCCTTGCTTGGATGACTCCAATCTCACAGAATCTAACCAAATATCAACTCGAGAATCCATCGAATTGACTGAATCTGTTTTCTCTATTGCATTCTAGAATTGTAACTCAAAGTTGATAACAAAAATATTGATAACAAGAATACTGATAGAAAAATCTACTAGATCCCCGACTTATACAAGATTTTCCATATATACATGATACGGACAATCTAATTATTTTTTACTCTAAACAACTTAACATCAAATGTCAACTCATCGACATACATAGGGAGAGGACTTATTCCTATCCTAAGAAAAATATACAGAGGAAACTAATCATGCAAAGGTGCAAGTATCATAAGCCTATTATAACTCTTCATCATAAAGAAGGTAGATATAAATGAAAACATGTAGAATAGAGAATAATTCATATTTATGAACCACAATCTACTGTTGTCATAAATTCCTTCTTATTTTGATGGATATCATCATTGTTGGGGTGGAATCAGTGATAAAGAGAATGATTTATAAATAAACCACTCCCACAATGTTTGGCTATTGCTTCCTTCAACTGTAGGCGGTTGCGTGTTTTGCAATAGACAAATATTCCTTTGGCTGCATGTTGATTGACAACCTTTGTTGTGGGTGATTGGTCCTTTGTTGCACAAGGGTTAGTTTTTCTCAATAATATCTCCACATCATAAATTACTATAACTAACATAAAACACTATTATATTTTATAAAAATTCATAAATGCACACAACGATTTAGTAATTTAACATATACCATCCTCAATGCTTTAATTCTTAAGATAAACAAGAAAGTATGGATAATGTCTTGGAAATGTCTATAAATTTCATGAGGAATATGAAACTTAAAACAAGAAAATGGGGACAATTTCTAAGTTCATTAAGATGCTATCATCAAAGAAGGTTGTTTAATTAATGACACTTCTGATAATCTAAGTCAATCTTAAAGGAGGATGTTGAGTATTTGTTATAAATGTGAAAAAATCGAGCCATAGGATCAAACAACAAAAAAATACACCTTCCACACAAGAGATTTGCAAACAATATGTGCAATATACCTCAACAAGAAAAAGCTACAAAAGAACCTCAAGGTACTTCAAGGAGCATCCTCAAAGGTTTAGAATTCTAGAGAACAGAAGAGTAAATCTCTAGAGTTAAGACAATGAGGGTTGAGTGCTCTATAGGAGCAACCCTAGTAATTGGTCACTTCAGTTAACACAGAAAAACACTTAGTTAACTTAATAAAGAAATCCAAGTTTAGCTTAAGTGCATGAGAATAAATTAGACTAATAATCAATTAAAGATTAATTAATTATTAGCTAATGCATGATTACTCTAACAACCCCCCTTCAGATGAACTTAGGGAGTAGCTATGTGAAACCAAGAAGTGCAAGTAGGAGAAACAACTTGCAAATGAAAGGGTGTGCAAACTATGAAACACACATGAGGCAAGAATCACTAGGATTCATTGTTATTGTGGAAGGGACACTCACTAGTCAAAGGTGTGATGGAAAACCAAAGGAAAACATCAATCCCCCCATGGCACGTTATATCATAGTGCGAATACAAAAGGCACAACAGGATGTGCAAAATCCCCAAAAAGTATACACTAGAATCGCACTTTATCTCAGTGCATCTACAAAAGAGAAGTGCATAAAAATTATGTCTACAATGCTCAAATAGGACAAAATATTGGAAATACATATAAAACAGCAAAAAATGAGTCATCCCACACAAATGAAAAGTTTCTAGGAGCTAAGATGTCCAAGTAATTCACGAGAGTGTGAAAACACAAAAAATTGAATAAAATGTACCTAGCGAGCAATATGGAAAAAGTGCACGGATGGATGTAAAGAGCTCTAAAAGATGGTTTTGATGTCGCTAGAATTGCAAAAAACAGAGAAATTGGTCAAAAGTTATGAGCTCGAGACTAAAACTAGCACCTCTGACTTCAACAGGCTATAGAATACACTAGCAACAAAAAAATGAGAAAAAGCCAATACCATTGGATAGTGCTTGGAACCAGCTTTCCAACAATATCTTGTTTGCCCAATTTTGATACCCAAGCAAAAAGTTATACCCATTTTCCCGATTCCTCCTATTTTGCAAAAAAGCAAATTTTTTAGCCCCCTTAGGGGTTGGGCACTGGTTGCCCATATGACCTTGAATTTTTTTTGCTTTTTTGTTATTTGTTTTTCTTGTTTTTTTCTTTAAAAAAGCAAAAAGCAAAAAGCAAAAAAAGAAAAAATCAAAGAAGATTTCAAATTTCCTCCTGTAACCCTAGTTGAAGGAAAAACCTCATAAATCGAGAAGTGGTTCACTGAATCGAGGCTCTGATAACATGTTAGAATTGTGAAAAACCACAAAACCACAAGCCACAGGATCAAACAACAAACAACGATACCTTCCACGCAAGAGATCTGCAAACAATATGTACAATATTCCTCAATAAAAAAAGCTACAAAATGAACCTCAAGAATCTTCAAGGAAAATAAGAGTCCTCAAAGGTTGATAGTTTGAGAGATCAAAAGAGTAAATCTCAGAGAGATAATACAATGAGGGTTGAGTGCTATATAGGAACAACCTTAATAATTGCTCACTTCAATTAACCAAAAAACATTTAGTTAAATGAATAAAGAACTCCTAAGTTTAGCTTAAGTACATGAGAATATGTTAGACTAATAATCAATCAAAAATTAATTAATTATTAGCTAATGCATGTTAATAGTATTAAGATTGATTTATGGCTTGTGTTTATTGACAATATATGTCATGTTTTTGATTATGGGGAAAAACAGGGTTTGTTGGGACCTAAAACCCATTACATAATGGTTTTGAAGGGACCTACAACCCTATCCAAGAAAATCATGTTGCATCAAAGATAAACCATATGCCATCAGCAACCAATCAACAATAGCACTAAAAATATAGCAGGACAACATAGGTTGCACAAAAGAATTGCAGGGGCCTAGAGCCCTTAACCAAATACAACCAGGTTTTACTTGGGAGCTTAAACCCAAGGTTTTGAAAGGATCTTAAACCCTTAACCAGGGTTTTCAGGGACCTTCAACCCAAAAGAGAAAATGACAGGTAACCATCCTCCTCGCAACTCCAACTTGCCTCTAAACCATTAAAAAGAGGGCAACCAAAGTTCCCAATCAAAGTAAATAGCCCATCCAAATTCTCAACCTCAATATGAGAAATACAAGGCTGGGTCGAGGAAAAAAACATCTCCAAACAATCAACTTTTTTGCAATAGCACCTCACCAAACTGCTAACAGTAGCCTTCCAACAACACCTTCGAACCTCCTCCTCAAGTGTAACACTCACTTATTTCACAGTTTTAAAATGTTAACCAACTATTAGTCTCAGCCGAAAAACAACTAACTTGTTTCCATTCTAGGGTTTCCAAAACGATTTCAACCGAGTCAATTTAAATTCCAAACTAACTTCTAAGTTTTCAAGTTCACTGATCTGAAGCAACTAACGGTTTTTACCAACCATTTCACAAAAGATTAATAACTAAATAACTGTCAAAATAGGGTTTCCTTTGTAGTTAGAAGGAAAAGAAAATCATTCCTGATGTCGTTACATCATTCAACTCATCAACTAACTTTTAAACTTCCATTACCAGCTGAAAGAAAAACTATTAACTGTAAACATATAACAGAGAATCTCAAAAAGATAATAACTACTTTTCTTTGCTTCCAAAAAATAATGAACAATTACTACAGCTATGAAACAAATGTAACAGCTGTCATTCTATGGTTTAAGAAATGGAAAACTAACTGCCAACTTTCATTTGGCCATAACTAACCATTCCATCTAGGTTTCCCATTAAACGAACTAACTAATTGAAGAAAGAAATAGCTTCTTTATTTTCATTAACTAATTTCAAATCCTTCATTTCAGCTGAATGGATCAAGTAACTACCTCACTAATTAACTACAAATTCTTACAACATACATTAACATAAAAGAATAACATTCATGGCATAAATGAAAGTAAACTTTAATTAGCATTGCATGTACCTGGGTTTACAAGTGAGGGAGAAATGCATTTGACATCATCTTCATGCTATTATACTTGGGCATCTTTATCAATAAGGGAAAGAGAATTATCATCAAGGGCTTTACGGCCCAACCAAGACCTACTAGTCTCTCGAGTTTCTTCAACTGAAGAACTCGCCCTTCACGAGGGTAATCAACATGGATCAAATTATCATCATGCCTTTGAGCCTGGTGTCAAGGACCTATACCTCCTGATCAACCTTACTAAGGGTACCTCCCAACTAGAAAGGCCACTTTGATCAGTGGTATATCTAGTTCTTGATAGCTGACAGATGCCGAATCTAGCATTGTACCTTGGCCAAGGATTTTTATATTATTGGCACTCCTGTGCCAATATCTCTAACACTACCATGCCATCAACACTCTCACCCTTGCTCAACATGATAATACTTAGATCAAGGTCTAATTTTACATTAGCAAGTATGATTATCATTTTTTCTTGATTCGAAGTTCAACAATTTATATCAGATTAAGTTATGATCTTGCAATATCAGGTTTGGTTGTCATTCTTCTTAGATTAGGAATAAACTTAACCCAAGGAGTATGTATATTTTCAATTTCCCCAATTAATGACTCTTGTTTACTTTCAGTTTAGGTTTCTCTTCAGTTTTATACTCCCTCATTTGTTGATATTCAATAGATCTCATCTATAGAGAAAGATATATATATATATATATATATATATATATATATATATAGAGAGAGAGAGAGAGAGAGAGAGAGAGAGAGAGAACAAAATAGGATAGTTTATTATAAGATTCTCCCAGTCTTAACGTTGAAGGTTAGATAAGTATCTTGATGTAGCAGGAATCAAATCAATAATATAAGGATGAAGTGGTCTCTTAAAGCCAGAAAAGATTATTGAAACTAGAATTTTCGTGTGACTCAACCTATTCACTGATTCATAAATCAGAGTGTACCGGCTCCATTCTAATGATCTTCGCAGTTGTATAACAAAAGAGAGTCTATTAATATAGGCATCAGTGTGACAGAGTTAAAAGATCCGTTTCAAATACATTAGGGACGGAACATTCCACTAAATTTATATATATATATATTCAGATGCACTCCGAACAACAGGTAGAAAGAAAACTAGATCATGATTCAGTTTACTGATTAGATGGAGATTGACTAGAAATTCTAGTTCATTTTTCCCAGATCCCACTAATTCTAAGTTATTTCAATTATAAACCTAGCATAATCTTCAAATACTCAAACAAGGTTTGATCACTGCATGGAAAAGAATAAGAAAACCAAAGCAATTTCGGGTTCCATTACAGAGGATCAAGAATTCAATTTACGCCCACAACCGACAGAGTAAACATAAATATAATTGATTGAAAGTTTAACTTCAGGGTCGATATTGATGACAGAGGAACAAATGCGAGCAACTGGGTATCAACCGATGAGATCAATGGAAGAACTAGAACGGTATGATTCTCATTTGCAGCTACATTTTTCATTATACTATGCAATACTGGGAAATGCAATTCACAACAAGTCTAATGCACTTCAGAGAGGAACATTTTCAACTGGAAAAACCATAACCAGATTGATAGCCAACACTGAAATTGCACAAGTATCAAACATCGATATCAATACTTTGAAGGAAAATCTCGTTACTTGCTTGACTGAAGATAATGAATTCGAAACTTGGAAATTCAACTCTTAGCTCAGCTACTTCGACAACCAAGGAACCCTGATGCTGCTAGCCGAGGAGAAGAACAGAGACGGAATGCCCAAAATAAAACTCAACACCACTTTGACGGATTAGAGATAGGTAACGAAATCTCAAAACTCCTTTTCCCGGCTCCAAAGGTTGATCTTCAGATATTCAAATTACGATAATGCCAACAGAGAGGATATAAGATGGAAAACGAAGAGGAAGCTCAAGATGCCAAGAACGAGAGTTTACTCAGGTTGAAGAAAATTACGGGAGTTGAACCGAGTGAAGAAGCCACAAAGAATTGTGAAAACCCCCAAGGTTAATGGTCTTGATTCGGAAAAAGAGTTTCCCCAAAGAAGTCTCCCACCAAGATTGCAAAGTCGTGGCTGCATGGCTTCTTCTTCTTGGTCGTTTCAACCAAAGATGCGGAAGCACGATGACGAGAAGAATTACCTTTCAAATTCTGAAGACTCACCTATATTTAGTTTTCGATTTCAAGGCCTTTCTATTAATTTCGCATTTGATCGATGGCCTAAGTTTTATATCCATCATCATTAATTTATTATGTATATATACAACAAGAATTATTCCTCTCAACTCTGAAGAGGATATTATTACTTAATATTTATAAACCTTTTGAAATCTCCTTAAAAGTTGATTAATGATATTTATATATAAATATTTAAAATTGACTTGCATAACGATAATTATATTAAATTACTCATGGCCTAGGTAATGATGTCGACATAACTGTCTTGCACCGACTCTAAATTTGATGATAAAATTGATCCATTGTTAACCACATCCTCTCCCTGATGATATTTCCCTTTCTCTGGTGGCATTAGCAATCTTGCATCCACTGACAAGGATTATGGTTAGATCGTTCTCAACGGCTTAATAATATGCATATTAATTTAGTCTCATGATCTCATTCAACTTCGTGTGAACAATAAATTCACTTGCAAAATAAAAAGTTCGTTAACATTACAGCTACAATAAAAGAACAACTATTGCAACCTTGTCATAATCACATGAAAGCAGTTACTTGCAACTAACACTGTATTCGAAATACATAACCAAACATATAGTCTCAATGCAAGGGATGTGACATACTCCTCCCCTTAAGAATCATCGTCCTCGATGATTGTTAATTCTAAATTTAAACATATCTATAAACATAAATATAGTGTTCTCAATTGTTCAACAAAAGATAAGGAAATTTTTTTGAAGGATTTCGTCATAATCCTCCCAGGTGGCATTTATTTAGCTTTTCTATCTGTTAATAGCTTTCACCAATCTTTTCTGATCGGTTTGATTTGTTTTACCATTTCAAATAACATTCCAAGACTAATGCTAATCTTATCTTCTAGCTTACCTAGCTTACAGGAATTCGACATCTTTTTTGTCCCATGAATCGTCTTGATAGCAGAATTATAAAAGTTATTATAACAAACACCATAAAGATGAATACTCTTCCTGAGTATAGTAATCAATTACTTCTAACACAAATTGACCAAGAGAATTTCACCAACGGTTAACATCAACCTACACTTTTCTAGCTGAAAGGTTTTCATCAAGTACCAATTTTATTTACTTAATACTTTATTAAAATAAGCTATTTAGTAATTACAAGAGAAAAGACCAAAATTTCTTTCCACTTTAACTGTCCTCCAAGACTTGGCATGCCACTGAGAAGAGGCATTCCCCTTAGTTGCCATCTGAGCTCTGGTGTGTACCCCCACTTCACCAACTCCGTCGCACTACTAAGGATACCCTCCTACTAAGTACGACCACTCTGGTTGGCTAAGTATCTCACCACCCTGCGCGACTTGGAGAAACTAATCACCTGGGCTTACTGGACTACTTGTCTGCCCACATACCATAACACAAGGTTTCCTTCTTTGTAAAGTTATGAACATACAAGGTGCATCTTCTTACAATTACTTCCTTACAAGATCTATCAGAGGCCCACCCAAGACATGATAAAGATGAACATTTCATCAAACATTGTAACAACCAAAATGTTCCTGTACAATAACTTAACTCATTATCAAATATAAACAACTTTAATTCCAGCAATAATTCAAAAGAATAAACTCATTTTCATCATTAAATCAAATTTTGACCAACTGGCCATAACAATTTTCAAAACTCAGCGGCTCGACCATTTCAAAATTTAAGAAATAAAGCAATGGCATCTCTTGCCAGTATTAAAAGGGGTTTAACCAAAATCCAATGGAGTGCCAAGATCTAGAGAAACTCTTATCATGTACCACGTGACTTAACTATCACTTCCTGTAATAGATCCATTGTAAAGATATTTACAAAAACAACTATCACTTCCTGGCTAGATTTTCAATACCAAATAACTACTTCTTGTGATATATTCAATGCAATAAGTTTACTAGGTTCCTAATGCTAGTTTCAGTTTTCTGAATTGCATGATGAGCCCCGAGCTTCAGTGTCGAACCTAGTAGCTCTAATACCATATGTAACACTCGCTTATTTCACAGTTTTAAAATGTTAACCAACTATCAGTTTCAGCCGAAAAACAACTAACTAGTTTCCATTCTAGGGTTTCCAAAACGATTTCAACTGAGTCAATTTTGTTGGGTGAAAATTATGTAATCAACTTTTCAACAGATTACACAACTAGAACTTCAGCCATAGGTATGTGAGATTCAATCTCTCCTCTCAGCAAGGGGAGGCGCCCTTCTTACAATTAAAAACCAACTAGAGTATTTACAGAATATTCACAGTATTTATGAAGTGGGGGGTGTGTGTCGCATTCATCATTCTCTCTTTTTTTAGAGAAGATGTGTCTAATGCTTCATAGCTGAAAATGTTCTTAATTCACAATACTAGAAACTTACCAAAATCAGTACAATTGATTCCCTATCTTGACAAAGCACAACTTAGAGATATCAAATAAGATTATAACAAAAGAAAAATGGAAACAAGTAAGGCTCACGAAGGCGCAAAGTCGTTTCGTACTCTTTTCAACTGTAGATCTGTGAGAGAAATAGAGTTTGTCACATTAAAAGCACAAAGTCTTCTTATATGCAGCAATTCATTCAAACAACATGAGAGATTACAAGCTCAAAGTCTTGTAGATCCTTCAACCAAAAGCATTAAAACATAAACACAAATTCAAGTTAGAAATGTGACACGAAGTCCACAAGAATCACTTGAAGTCCTTCAGATTTCATAAACTAATCACCACCAATCTCAATCAAATTCGAGAGACAATCAATCCAATGCAAAGTTTGGTATGCAATTTCTTCCTTTATTGATCAAATTTAGATTCACAAAACATGAACACAAAGTTTCACAATTTGTTGCAAATTGAGCAGCACTTCGTTGTAAAAACTAAAGGATGGATAATACAATAGGAATCCCTCATATATATAGAAGAGAGGGATGAGAAAATCTAGGAAGTCAAACGAGAAAAAATAGGAAAGTTAGGTAAGCTAATTAAGGAAAATCTCACCTAACTTTGACCAAAGTCAAAGTGTAATTTGTTTTCAAAAAATTACATCTTAGATTTGGGTTAATTACATTTTGAAAAATGACATTTAAGATGTCAAAAACTATTTACAAGATGCATAGAGGAAAGCATCAAAAAGTTTAACACTGGGAAATTAGGAATCTACATGGTTCCTTGCTTGGGCGCGGAAGTCTTCATACTTCATCCTGGTTTCCTGCGTGAACTTCTCATCCGAACCAATGGTGTAATCCACAATGGTGTGAATCCTCGTGATCGATCTCATGGCAGATGAGTGAACCTTTTTGCACCTATCAAGATGCATTTTAAGGTTATCCAATGTAAGCTTTGTATCACAAATGACATCCAGAGAGGCTTCTGAAAAGTCTGCACTGTCAACCAACTTCATGATGGCTTCTTTGAAAATTTGGGATAGTTCTGTGGCCGGCACGAAGATACGATTCTCCTCAAGAAGTTGCCCTGGTAAGTCCTTGATTCCTGTTTCAAGAATCACACGATGCCCTTCGACATCTTCCTGTACTTGGTGGAGATCTTCTGTAAGAGACTCAAACACATGAATACGGTGCTTCAAGGATTCTCTTACCTCTATGTATTTTCCTTTGTTAGGAATCACCCCGGCTTCCACCAATTTATTGAGCTTTTCCTATTTCATTTCTGACAACCACAACAAACATTTTTCCATTTCTTTGCGCTCTTGGGAAAGTGCACTCTCCTCCTTATCAAGCTCTATTTTGAGCTTGGCTATCAGAGCAGCTTTTTCATCCGTTGCAATTATAATTTGAGAGCAGTGTTCTACGATCTTTTTGATGAAGTCATACAACACCCTGCCTTTGAAAGCAAACTTCTCAGCTTTCTTGACAGCTGAGTCCTGAATACTCACCATTGCTAACAGTTGTGCATTGCTTGTAGATCTTGCAAGTCTCCTCATAACAGTGGCATAATGCTCTGCCCTTTGTTTGTACATATTACGAGCTTGCTCCATTTTGTCTAGTGTTCCAGCCAAGATATCCAAAGTCACATGCGCATCTGCTTTTGCACTTTCGTTTGTAACTTTTCCAAGTTGGACCCTTGTCACTATGTAATATTCCATGTTGACATCTTCTTCATGAGGTGGTATGCCAATTTCCGCATACTTATGATCAGTTTTGTCAACATTCAGCCGTGAATACACCTTTTCCTTTTTATTCCCTTTAGCTTTTGGAGGGACTATCTCTTCAAGGTCAAGCTCTTCTGGAGAAATCATTTTCTTTTTTCGCTTCGAAACTTGAGATATCAACCAAGGGGGAAGAGAGGAAATATTAGCTGTTGGGTTAACCGTCAACTCTCTTGTCACCGTCTCTTCTGAAGTAGCAACTGGTATTGTGACAATGGGCTCAATGTCTGTCATAACAGCTCCTGTAGTTTCCACATTGAGCTAGCCAATCAAGGATTCATCCATGAACCGATATAAATTAGTCTCTGAAGTGATATCATATGATTGTGATGATAGGCTAGGAATAGATGATGTAGGACTTGACAAAATGTCAACTGTATGTATACTTGTCACTAAAGGAGTATCAAGTATGGTTGATGCTGTAGGGGTAGGTGAAACATCCACTCCGGGTATGACGGTGGTAGGAATAGGTGATGTAGGAACAGGTGGTGGAGGAGTGTTTGGATTCAGAGGTGTATGAGGAACATTTGAAGTCACAGGCGATGATGTTTTGGGAAGTTCTTCAACTACATTCTCAAATGGAGACATAGTTCTTTCTTCATCATGCCTGGGTTCCTATTGATCATCCTCTTGTCCTTTTGACTCTGGCTCACCTTCAGAATCACCTTCAGACTCTTGTTCTTCTTCAAAATCTTCTTCTTCATCAAAGTTTGCTTTTGTTGAAACTTCTTCTTTAGTGGATTGATCGTTGGAATCTCCTTCATCGAAATCTATCTCTTCAGAAACAACCCCTTTTCCTTTGGAGTGAGATGGTTTAGATTTTGTAGTCTCTCCTTCCGGGACGGCCAATGTGTCCTTGCCGACAGTGAACTTGATACTTGGGCCTCTTCGCAAAGAAGTAGGAAGAGCCGTAGATTTGTCTTTCATGTGGAGTTCTTGCTGTCGGTTGGCTTCTGCTTTGGATTCATCTCCCTCAAACTCTGTTCTAAAAGTTTTCAGCTCAAAGCCGTGCTTGTGTAACTACTCTGCAGTGTTAGACAAAATTGGTGCCAATCTTTCCCTGATGGAACCACTTTCTTTTCTGGACCATTGAATTGCAAGCAACGGCCTCTTGGCTATTTCTTGTTCATCGTAGGCAGCGTTCATGATGTCACCAGAATCTATGAAATCCTTTGGTAAATCAGCAACACCAAGATTTTTGATTTGTTGTACGGTTAGCCTGCAATAATCCATCTTACGAATGGCTTCCTCATCTCTGCAATCAGCCTAGATGACTTCAAAATGGTACTTGTAATGATGACCCTTTTGCAACCTCTTCTTGACATCTTAGTAATCAAAGTCAAACCTGTATCTGTAGGTCTTGATCGTCATGATTTGCATCTCTGCATAGACCGATTTGGCTTTTTGTACAACCTTGATAGTATACTTATCGATTGCCAATGCGAATTTGAATCCTTGCTTGTGAATATTCCTCCGCTCTTTATGCATTGAAATCAGCTATCTACACATCTCCATGAGAACCCACTTGTCCGAGGGGTATCGTGGCAACATGTAAGGGCAACCAGTGTAGCACCCTACTTTTAAATAAGTAAAAGTTGGGAATTGTAGAAATATGCATCCAACTTACTTACCACTTTGTAGGCCTCATCAAATACCCTCTTTCTTTCAAGAGTTGGATCAAAGTTGAAAAGTAGAGGCACAAAGAAAGCATTAGTAACCCTCCTGAAATGATGAAAGCTTTCCTTCAATTCTAGTTGATAGAAAATTTTGTACATACGTACCAACATTCGATTCCCTTTTGTGGATAGATTGAGAAATTGCCTCATCACAGCTGCAGCATACACCAGGTAAGAAGTCATATAGAACTTTAATGTGGACGACACATTGATCAGTTGTTCATGTATTTCATTGCTGATTTGTTTGCCCCAATCAATGTGAACTTTTTTGTCTTCTTATGATTTTGATGTATTCTGTTGGCGTAAAAACTAACACCTCTGGAGTGCAGGTTTGTACGGACAACTATGCACACTGCATAATGAGTGCTCTTCAAATTAGGAGGGGAAGCTCCCTCGTAGTGCTGGAATGCATGGAAAAGAAAAGTAATCGAAGTCCTATCTTTTTGTTCTCAGCTCGAAGAGGCACAATGTTAAGAAAACCAAGAACGTTGCAGCTAAATATTTTTCGGTTTCGTAGATCATTAACTTCAACTAAGCTAACTACTTTAAATCTATCTAGTTTTCTCAAGAAAACAGAGCATGAGGAAATGGAGCAGGAATGTTCTAATACGATAAAACTTTAGGTACAGTTTCACAACGTGAAGGCAAGGTGGGCACAACTATTTGCTTAGCTGGGAAGAAGTTTATTGGAAACGACAAATATACAATAAACAGGGTACAGACTCACAACATGAAGGCAAGGTGGCACGACTATCTGCTTGTTTGAATAGGTTTATTACTCACACACATCACACGATAAAACAAATATAGATTCTCAATTTGAAGGCAAGGTGGCACAAGTATCAGCTCAATTTGAATAGGCTTATTGAATACAAAACACAAAGGATAGCCAACTAGGACAGTAAATTGCATTGGCGAGACATGCATACAATTTACGATCGAACTAGCCACTATATCTAACTAAGGCAAGCATTCACCATAATAATTGCATGAAACTCGAGTGGCATAACAATTCATTATCATAATAAATACTCATGAACAGATACAAAATAGCAATACTACAGGCAAGTTAGGCGCAACATGTATGCTATCACGCAAAAGTTATGTACAAATGAGAAAAAGCTCTTATTTATAGACATTAAAAGGTGTAGGGAACCCTACAATCGCCTTGAGTCAACTACAGTCTTGCAATGCATGCAAGATTTATTGCTAAACCCTAACAGAGCAAACTATACAGTTAGCTGGAAAATTACCATCAGTTAACCGGTACATCTAATCTAAATGGACAATGTGCAAGCATGCACGTCCTTATTGAAAGCAAAGTTAACTGGAATACTACCCTCAGTTAATTGAAAACCCTAATTCTAACTCCAAGTCTTGCGATATTTACGAGAAGATAGGCGTGTGAGAACTCAACGTCAGAACTGAAGGTGGAACTCAAGTTCTGAGAGACGCTTTTGGTTCTATCCTTGTAAACAACAGCATATCATTACTGACTGATCACTCTAGATCATCACTGTCCATCAAGTCATCCAAGAACTGATTGATGGCACTGTCTTCTGGCACTTTGATGCTCTCCACAATGATGACCTACCTTTGGCACTCAACATCACCATCCTTAACTGCTTTTTGGCAGTTTCTGATATATCCAGTTGCTTTCTTGAAACTAGATGTCATCATAGAGATGTGATCCATAATCTCCATCAAGATATCATGAACATGCTTCTGGAACTTAGTTTGCACAACCTCAAGATTAGTGTAGGTACCATCTTCACGAAGATAATGGCACAAGATTTGAGTAACTTTGGTGGCTCCATAAATGGAGTGATCTCTGTTCCTTCTGCAGCTTAATGCTTTTGATGCTTTTCTTGATTCTTCTCAATGAAAAGGTGTTGCATGATGAAACCACGAAGCTTGATCGCGAACACTCTGGTTGCGAGAAATACTCACGAATTCGCTGCACACGTAGAATTCCAATGGTCCACCCCACATTTACGCCTATCAAATTGTCTAAATCAGCCCCTGGATGTGCTTGATCTTCATTGTCAGTTGTTCTGATGAAAACATGAATTAAGACCGATTTGGTCTTGAATTTAGTCTCGTTGAACC
Source organism: Sequoia sempervirens (assembly GCA_007258455.2). Classification (NCBI taxonomy): domain Eukaryota; kingdom Viridiplantae; phylum Streptophyta; class Pinopsida; order Cupressales; family Cupressaceae; genus Sequoia; species Sequoia sempervirens. The sequence continues at coordinate 57,829 of VDFB02300783.1, forward strand.
GCCTTCTGAAAAACTTGCCAGTTGACTGTGAACACGGCTATGTTTTGACAACTTTCTCCGGAAAGCTAAAATGGCTCCTAGTGAGGCTAAAAATACCCTATTGGAGGGCAATTTTCATGAAAAAAAATCTGAGACATGGGTTTTGTCCAGAAAATGATTCTAAGACAACCCACAACGTCAGAATTGCAAAAAAATGCCGTTTAGCTTGACATGCAAAGACTCTTCAGTCGAGAACTGCAGGGGTTTTAGAGCTTCTCGGGGCAATTTTTCTTGAGAAAATTTGGAACATGGGTTTTATGCAGAACGAAATTCAAAACAAACCCAGATGATGCAATTTTAAAAAAGATATGATTTTGGCCCACATGCAAAGAAATCTTTGGAAAAAAGGCACAGAGCTTTAGAATGAAGGCTACGGGGCAATTTTCTCGAAAAAATCTAAGACATGGGTTTTGCTATTGATGCTGAAATATGCGAACCCAGATGGTCAGATTCTGAATATTTTGCCATTTTCTTTGACATGCATAGAAAGTACCTAAGATGAGAAATAGAAGAAATAAGATAGAAGATAGAAGGTTTTATTTGTTCTGCTTCTGTAGAATTCGCCTATCTCTGACTTGGATTTGATTTAACCTGCATGCAAATTGAAAACAAAGTCTAGAATCGCCTTCCTTTGAGCAATCTTAATCCAACGCTACGAAGAATGTTGAAATCTGACACCTCTAGCACCTTGAAATCATTGTTTGCTCAAGACAAACGTATTCTTCTTACTTGGGATGAAGAATAATGGATGCCTAAGCTTGAATAAATAAGCTTTCTCATCAAAGGCGTGCTAAATGCATGCAAATCCCTAAAAATGGCGCTTGGCTTGTGATTGGACCTCAAAAAATACACACCTCTCCTTTGATTGGCTCTCAAAATAGTTAACTGATGATCAATATGCCCTAAATAAAGCGCCATGCTTTAATATTTGCCATAAAATAAATCGCCATCTTCAAGACTTTAGTTGAAAAATCCCAAATAAAGCGCCTTAGTTAAGACTTCAGTTGAAAATCCTAAGTAAAGCACCATCCTTTGATATCTCTAGATAAATCTTGACATGCGCCATGCATTAAAGCCTCAGTTAAATCTTGAAATGCACTTCGGTTTAAGTGAACATGCAAAATAATAACTCAACATGCAAACTAGTTAACTGGACATGCAAATCAGTTAACTCAACATGCAAAACTGAAAAAGCACCTGACATGCAAAGATGTCAACTGAAGATGACAACCCAGAAATTGTTCTCTTCCATTGAAAGTCAAAATTCAAATATTTAAATAATATTCAAAATTCTTGCTTTTAGGCGCACATGTGTTTTTAAGTTTGTAAAATCAACTTTGACTTTTGGTGTTTTTCTCCAGACTTGGCCATTTTTGATGAAAACTGAAATTTGAACCTCTTCGGGACCTCTGTTCAATCCTTGACACCGGCTGACTAACCTCACTGATTGACTGGTTGACAGGTGCATTGCAGAGCAGGACAAAAACTGATCAAAAGACTCCTTGAGACTGCAGACCATAAAACTAAGATTTGAAGGCTCAAAAATCCAAGCGCCCTTTTCAAAAGTTGCTCTTTTTCTCAGACAGTCAAATTTTCTCCATCTTCATTCCGTATGAAGGGAAAACTGAATCCTCCATAACTTCTGTCTGACAAAGTTTCAGGACTGGATAACTGGATCACTGCAGAGCTGACTTCATTCCACACAACAGTTCCAAGACAACATTTCTTCAAATTCCAACATCTGAAGGTTGAAAAACAAGGGTGTCTTTTTCAAAAGGTGCTCTTTTCATCCCAGAGATGGCCATTTTTGGAACTGACCAAAATATCACTAAACCTCTGACTGCAGGTTGACAGGTTATCTTCTGATCTGACGGAGACAAGCAATGAATAGCTGAATGTAACATGGACAAGATGAATACCTGAGATCGCCAAATAGAGGACATTAAAGGCTTCAAAAGCTCAGGCGCCTTTTTGAAAATGTGCTCTTTTGCTTTTTCCTTGATATTTTGACCAAGATTTAACCCCATGTTTGACCTCTGGCTTAGGCAATCTAGCAACTTAGATTCACCCATTGACAGATGCATTGCGAAACCTGAGCAAAAGTGAGACAAACATCTTAGGTGGCATTTAGTTAAAAACCTTCATTTGACCCCTCAAAAAGATGGGTGCCTTTTTGAAAAGCTGCTCTTTTCCCTCAATGTTAGCCATTTTTGTCGTTTCTCTCATTTTCCGCTATATCTCCCGTAACTCAAGCAAAATAGGTCCGTTTGACAGGCTTGATAGTTCGTTGCAAAACTCAGATGATGCCGGAAAAATGTCTGCTAGAGGTAACAAACCCTAAAAACAGGATCTAAGCCCTAAAAGATAGGGCGCCTTTTTGAAAATGTGCTTCCCTCTCCAGAGAGACTTGACGATTTTCCTTTAGATTTTCACTTTTCTCAAAATTCCTCAATAACAGATTGACATGAAACTGACACAAGCTCCATATTTGAAAAGCCCAAAAATGACCTTCTGACATCACTTTAACAAGGTTAAGACTATATTTAGCAAAATGCCTTAGTGAAGCAAAAAAAAAAATGGTTTGGGTACAACATATTCATACATCCAATCATGAAAATAAGATGATTCAGGCAACCCCTTCACTCTGCTAAAAAATGTGATCATATCTTTGACATCTTCTTTGAAGTCACTTTGCAGGAGTCCCTTCAGCCATTTGGAAATAGCTTGTCTAGGCTTTTTCAACCATTGGCTATTTATTAGGTTTTTAGCCTTGTTGGGATCAACGTCATAGACCTCTTGTGCTTTTTTTATTGAGATGTCAATGTACTCCATCTGTGGAACTTTGAAAACAATACCGAAGAATTCGGGGTCGCGTCTCAATATTTCATGCCTAGAAGAATCAATGACACTTTTGCTTTCCTTCATGTAATGGGATGCAACTTGAATGAAAAATTTTGTATTATGTGTAGAGGTAGGGAACATAGACACCAAATGTAGATTACTGTGTATGATTTCTCTGAGAGAATCATCAAGAGGCTTCTTCTCAGTTCTTTCTGCAAAATCAAGTAGGTCTTGATGACCCACCTCTGTGTCTTTGATCTCGTTCACCTTTGAGACCACCACAGTTGGCGGATAAACACCTTGATATTTGTATTTTATTTTGTTTCTAGCCTTTGACGATGATGGAGGTTTCCTGACAATCATCTGAGAGCAACTGAATCTACAAGCAACAACTTCGAGGATCTTTTGATGAGTTTTGAAAAGAGACTGCAAGATGTGGAATCAACAAATGTTAGTCGGAAAACAACATTGGGATGCGTGAAGTGAGCAATGATGTCGAGAAAGCATGAAATGAGTGACAGTACACAAAACAATGCACAAAGTGGAAGGAATGAGGTTTGGAGCGAAGCTGGAAAGTCTTGAAGTGTTAAGGAGAAAAAACTGGGAAAAATGTAAGGGTGCTGAAAATCAGCGCCCTTGCATTTAGGAGAATTGCAACTTGGTGCAATGGCGCTGAAAATCAGAGACCTTGCACTTGTAGGTGTGAGTTTGAAAACAATATGTTAGGGCACTGATTTTCAGCGCCCTAGCACTTAGCTTCTAAAAGGCACAAGTTTGTAAGTGTAATGGTGTGGAGAATTAGAGCCTTGGCAAATGAGGGGAAAAATGAGAGGAGTGCAATGGTGGATAAAAAGTCTGCTTGGACATGGAAACTTTACGCCATTTGAAGATGATGAACTTGGAATGTGTTTCATTGTACAAGTTGAGTATTTCATAGCCATAGATTATGTGAACAAAACTTATTCACAAAAATGCAAACTTCATTTTCAAAATTGAGTTCATTCAAAAGTCTGCGCATGAGATTGATCATTTAAACAAGGCGAAGAAAGGGGTCGATGGAGAACAAAGAAGGTGCATCAAAACGTGCTTATGAAAGGCGAAACAACAAAAGACAAAAGCGACCCCAACACAAATGATAGAGGAAACCAAACGACAAAGAGGTGAGAGAAAAACGTGTTTTGAAGTTGAAACAACTAGCGCGTGGGTGGGAGAAAGAACAGATAAAAGGAGAGGAGTAAAACGCGGTTTTGAAGATGCTTATAGAAATCAAGACAACATAAAAATGCATTAACAAATCTGTAAGATAAAACGCAAACAAAGAGGAGTTAAAATAAGGAAAAATGAAATAAAAACATACCTGAAACAAGAACTCAAAACCCTAGCTCGACCAAGATGGAGATCCTCATAAAAACGTGTTTTTGGAGGAGTTAGATGTGAGCCCAAAAATGAGTGAAAAACAAATGTTAAAGGTGAAGAATAGGAAAGACAAAATCACTTTTAAGTGATTTAGAAGAACTCAAGCTGACCCAATAAAAAGTGGCACGAATTAAGGCACAATAAGCAAAAAATGTAAAAGACATGAAAAAACACACCCAAGCCAAAAATTGGCTAAGTCTGGGAAGCATGTGTAAAGGCGCTAAAATTTAGCACCATTACACTTGCTAAAAATCACTTTTGTGCAGGGGCGTTGATTTTTGGCGCCCCTACACTTTCAACACTTAGTCAATTTTTTCAATGTGGGTTGGAGTGTTGTTTTTGGGAATAACTGCACTTTTCCCAATTTCACTAAGTATTAATAGTGAAGGTTCGCGAAGATACTCGTTTCCAAGGGCTTCGCGAGGCAAACGTAGGGGGATGCTCAAACTAATTGTTTGAGGCTTGAAACGCATTTCGAGATGGATTGATAATCACCTCATTTTGTGTGCTTGAACTTCATGAACCTAGGAAACAGACAAGTTTCGTAGGGGGGTTATTCGTGGAACAAGCGCTGCTAGATTATGTGATAACAAATTTAAATTCCAAACTAAATTCTAAGTTTTCAAGTTCAGCTGATCTGAAGAACCTAACGGTTTTTACCAACCATTTCACAAAAGATCAATAACTAAATAACTGTCAAACTAGGGTTTCCTTTGCAGTTAGAAGGAACATAAAATCATTCGTGATGTCGTTACATCATTCAACTCATCAACTAACTTTTAAACTTCCATTACCAGATGAAAGAACAACTATTAACTGTAAACCTATAACAGAGAATCTCAGAAAGATAATAACTACTTTTCTTTGCTTCCAAAAAAATAACAAACAATTACTACAGCTATGAAACAAATGTCATAGCTGTCATTCTATGGTTTAAGAAATGGAAAACTAACTGCCAACTTTTATTCGGAAATAACTAACCATTCCATCTAGGTTTCCCATTAAACCAACTAACTAATTGAAGAAAGAAATAACTTCTTTATTTTCATTAACTAATTTCAGATCTTTCATTTCAGCTGAATGGATCAAGTAACTATCTCACTAACTAACTGTAGATTCTTACAACATACATTAACATAAAAGAATAACATTCATGGCATAAATGAAAGTAAACTTTAATTAGCATTGCATGTGCTTGGATTTACGAGTGAGGGAGAAATACATTTGACATTATCTTCATGCTTTTATACTTGGGATTCTTTATCAATGAGGGAAAGAGAATTATCATCAGGGGATTTACCGCCCAACCAAGACCTATTGGTCTCCCGAGTTTCTTCAACTGAAGAACCCGCCCTTCAGGAGGGTAATCAACATGGATCAAATTGTCATCATGCCTCTGAACTTGGTGTCAAGGACTTATACCTCCTGATCGACCTTACTAAGGGTACCTCCCAACTAAAAAGGCCACTCTGATTAGTGGTATATCTGGCTCTTGATAGATGACAGATGTTGAATCTAGCATCATACCTTGGCCAAGGATTTTTATATTACTGGCACTCCTATGCCGATATCTCTGGCAGATTGGGACTACTGTGCCAATATCTCTGGCACTACCGTGCAGTCAACACTCTCACCCTTGCTCGACATGATAATACTTAGATCAAGGTCTAATTTTACATTAGCAAGTATGATTATCATTTCTTCTTGATTCGAAGTTCGGCAATTTATATCAGATTAAGTTATGATCTTGCAATATCAAGTTTGGTTGTCATTCTTCTTAGATCAGGGTTAAACTTAACCCAAGGAGTATGTATATTTTCAATTTCCTCAATTAATGACTCTTGTTTACTTTCAGTTTAGGTTTCTATTCAGTTTTATACTCCCTCATTTGTTGATATTCAATAGATCTCATCTATAGAGAAAGCTATATATATATATAGAGAGAGAGAGATAGAGAGAGAGAGAGAGAGAGAGAGAGAGAGAGAGAGAGAGAGAGAGAGAGAGTTTATTGTAAGATTTTACCAGTCTTAATGTTGAAGGTCAGATAAAGATCTCGATGTGGCAGGGAATTCACTCTAAATCAAATCAATAATGTAAGGATGAAGTGGTCTCTTAAAGCTAGAAAAGATTATTGTAACCAGAATTTTTTGTGTGACTAGACCTATTCACCGATTCAGAAATCAGAGTGTACTGGCTCCATTCTAATGATCTTAACAGTTGTATAACAAAAGAGAGTCTATTAATATAGGCATCAGTGTGACAGAGTTAAAAGATCCGTTTCAAATACTTTAGGGATGGAAGATTCCACTAAATTTATATATATTCAGATGCACTCCGAACAATAGGTAGAAAGAAAACTAGGTCATGATTCGGTTTACTGATTAGATGGAGATTGACTGGAAATTCTAGTTCATTTTCCCCAAATCCCACTAATTCCAAGTTATTTCAATTATAAACCTAGCATAATCTTCAAATACTCAAACAAGGTTTGATCACCACATGGAAAAGAATAAGAAAACCAAAACCATTTTGGGTTTCATTACAAAGGATCAAGAATTCAATTTAAGCCCACAACCGACAGAGGAAACATAAATATAACTGATTGAAAGTTTAACTTCAAGGTCGGTATTGATGATAGAGGAATAAATGTGAGCAACTGGGTATCAAACGATGGGATCACTGAAAGAACTAGAACGGTATGATTCTCATTTGCAGCTACATTTTTCATTATACTATGCGATATTGGGAAATGAAATTCAGAACAAGTCTAATGCACTTCAAAGAGAAACATTTTCAACTGGAAAAACCATAACTAGATTGATAGCCAACACGGAAATTGCACAAGTATCAAACATCTATATCAATACTTTGAAGGAAAATCTCATTACTTGCCTGACTGAAGATAATGAATTCAAAACTTGAGAAATTCAACTCTTAGCTCAGGTACTTCAACAACCAAGGAACCCCGACGCTTCCAGGTGAGGAGAAGAACAGAGACAGAATGCCCAAAATAAAACTCAACACCACTCTGACGGATTAGAGATAGGCAACGAAATCTCAAAACTCCTTTGCCCGGCTCCAAAGGTTGATCTTCATATATTCAAATTATGATAACACCAATAGAGAGGATATAAGATGGAAAACGGAGAGGAAGCTCGAGATACCAAGAACGAGAGTTGACTCAGGCCAAAGAAAATTACGGGAGTTGAACCGAGTGAAGAAGCCACAGAGAATTATGAAAGCGCCCAATAATGGTCTTCATTCGGAAAAAGAGTTTCCCCAAAGAAGTCTCCTGCCAAGATTGCAAAGTTGTGACTGCATGGCTTCCTCTTCTTGGCCGTTTCAACCAGAGATGCGGAAGCGAGATGACGAGAAGAATTACCTTTCAAATTCTGAAGACTCACCTATATTTATTTTTCGATTTCAAGGCCTTTCTATTAATTTCACATTTGATCGATGGCCTAAGGTTTATATCCATCATCATTAATTTATTATATATATATATATATATATATATATATATATATATATATATATATATAAAACAAGAATTATTCCTCTCAACTCTCAAGAGGATATTATTATTTAATATTTTATATCAATTATTTTAATTTAATATTTATAAACCTTTTGAAATATCCTTAGAAGGTGATTAATGTTATTTATATATAAATATTTAAAATTGACTTGCATAACGATAATTATATTAAATTACTCATGGCCAAGGTAATGACATCGACATAACTGTCTTGCACTAGCTCTAGATTTGCTGATAAAATTGATCCATTGTTAACCACGTCCTCTCCCTAATGATATTTCCCTTTCTCTGGTGGCGTCAGCAATCCTACATCCACTGACAAGGATTATGGTTAGATCGTTCTCAATGGCTTAATAATATGCATTTTAATTTAGTCTCATGATCTCATTCAACTTCGCGTTAACAATAAATTCACTTGCAAAATAAAAAGTTCGTTAACATTACAGTTACGATAAAAGAACATCTATTGCAACCTTGTCATAATCACATGAAAACAATTACTTGCAACTAACAATGTATTCGAAATACATACCAAACATATAGTCTCAATGTGAGGGATGTGACATCAAGAGGAGGGGGATTGACTCTAATAGAGAGGATGAAATGAGACCCATAACCTCCAAAATCACCTCTCCTCCTCACACAAGCTACACCTCAATAAGAGCTAGCATAAGAGAGAAGATCTGTCGAGTAACACTATAGCTACCAACTCCACCTCAATAGAAGAAGGATCCACCTCGAATGGAATAGTCTCCCCCTCTATAGGAGACTCCAGCCAAAGATCTGAGCAGAAAATGAAATCAGAAGGAAGGGAAGACACCACATCTCAAGGTAGCCCTAGCATCAAGTACTAGTAGGAAGAAGTAGAGAACTCTTCAAACATTGCACAAAATTGGGCCCAAAGAGAACAACATACACATAACCCAACCAACAACAGATAAGTCACAATTTGCACACCAAAGAACATGCCAAAAGACCACAACGAGCAGAGATCCAAGCCCAAGGAGAGCAGAAGCAAATAGGACCCAAGAGGGAAAAGGGAGCCCCAACAAGGACACTGAGAGATGGCTAATCCATAAAGCCCCCAAGCTACCCCAACACTCTGGTTAGAGCCAAAGATAGGCCAAAACTCCACAGAGCCAACCAATGGGAAGCACCACCAATCCACAAAAGGGAAACTAGGAGCACCCACTACACACTTGTTGTGACCTTTTCACACATTGCCCCATTCAAGATGGGGACCCCCTAAATTTTGCTCCTTTCTGGACTTTTGGCTTTGGTTTTTGTCTCTCTCTCTCTCTCTCTCTCTCTCTCTTTTTGTACCTTTTTGCTGTCTGCCTTTTCGGGGACATGCCCGTCAAGCTTAAACATGAAATTTTGGCCAGGTTAGAAAATTAGGGTTTTGAACTTTCCAGCCAATTCGTGGTCAAATGAAGTGAGTAAATTGAAAACAGAGATTGGCATTGCTGTCAGTATGCTTCCAGCAAGTTTCCACTGAAATTTTATCAGATTTCGGCAACTTACTATTTTTAGTAAGTGTGCATTTCAGGGTGTTCTCTCAGCATTCTTGAAATTTTGAGAGTTACACTGCATTTAGAACATATCAAGCTACTCACTAGAAAATTTTGAGCTGAAATGGACAACTTGCTATTTTTAGCAGTTCAGCGTCCGAAGCAAATTTTAGGGTTTATATGTAGAGTTCTTCAATGCATGTCTGCATTTTCCTTCTGGGTTTTCAGAAACCTGCGCGACAGTATAACATGCAAAGTGAGATAATGACTTTCAGAGTTCAACCTTCGGAGGCTATTTTTAGGGTTTGCATGTTAGGGTTTTCTTTGCATGTCTGATGATTCTTTATGGGTTTTTCAAGAGCTACGCAGTGGTGTGACATGCAAAGCAAGATGATTGGTTTTCAGTGACTTACTATTTTTAGCAGTTCCATTTCGACAGCTCTCTCCCAGCACATCAGAACCACAAACAGGGCGAAGTACAACAGAAACGAGGTCAAATGGAGGTCGTTTGATATGCATGCAAGTCAAATTAGGGTTTCCAGCTTCGGGACCCAAAATGAGGGATAAAAAGTAAGAATTTTCGAAAACCAGTGTATCCCACTGCGATCAGCATCTTTCAAGCTATCCATTGGTAAAATTTGAAGGCAAACGGAGCACTTACTATTTATAGTAAGGCGTTCCAAAAACTGGCTAAAAATAGTAAACCAGCAGCAGGCGCCAGTGTGAACGGGCAAGTCTATCGATGAGGAGCACGTCATTCGAATTTCAAGTCAAACGGAGTTGGGGAAGTCTCAGAAACAGGCAGTGACTATAAATAGTAAACCACCTTCAGAAATGTGCTATTTTTAGTAGGTCAGCTCAGGATGGCAGTATGAACAGGCTGACAGGGTCGTGAAGGTCCTGTGCTTAAAATTCCAAATTGATCCGAGCTTCAGAAGTATGGAAATCAAAGGACTTACTATAAATAGCGGGACACAAAGAAGCTGGCATGAGATGAAAATTTTTCTAAGTCTGGATTTATATCTTGCTCCACCTTCAATATGCGCCCAACTTAGCTAGGAAGAAGACAAAACTTTAAAATTCTCCTCCATAGGCTAAATGCGCCCACCTCTCAAGTCAAGCATGAAAAATTTCTAAGTATCAAGCTTCATCCTTCACACCATGTCATATGCGCCCATCAAGCTAGTCAAAGAGTCAAAGGTTTCATCCTCCACTATAGGCAAAATGCGCCCATCCTCTTGAACATAGGAAATGCGCCAAGTTTAGAAGAGGGTCAAATAGTCAAATGGGTTGTTGAAATGTTCATCCACCTCATATGCTAAAATGTGCCCAAATGAAGGCATGTCAAGACAAAACGTATGTTTGAAAGCTAGTCAAAGGGAAAGTCAAGGCGTTGAAAGATGTTTATCCTCCACCCTATATGAAATGTGCCCATCCCTTTCAACCTCTAAATGCACTATGCAAGCTAGGAAGAAGACAAAAGAGGTTGACTTTCCTCTACCCCCTTTGAATGCGCCAAGTAAAGAGTGAGTGTGGGGTGAAAAGTGTTGAACAAGGTGAAATCCTCTTGCTCATGTGGAATGCGCCCAAGTTGATATGAATAAAGAGTGAGTATTGCTAGGCGTGGAAGTTAAATATCCTCCTCAAGGTGCTAAATGCGCCCAAGATGCATAAGGTGGTTAAAATATTGCTAAGGGTTGAAGACAAGGTGATGATAATTTGGATGATACATAGAATAAAGTATAGAAGGCATTGGAGTTTAAATATCCTTCATATACGCCCAAGGTAATGGAAATTTTTTTCTAAGTGAGTTGATAAAGAATTCCTCACCACAGGCAAGATGATTGAAGTGAATGAAAATTTTCTAAGACAAAATTCAAAATGTGCCTATGCTAAGTGATTTTAAATTTTTCTAAGGCACAAAAATTTCTTCCTTAGGAAAAATACGCCTAAGTTTGGTGGAGATGTGAAATTTTCAGAGACATGAATAAAATTGCTAGTGAGGTCAAAGGATGCCAGCATCGCAAAGGTGAGTAAAAGTTTTCAAGTCAGAGCAACAAGATACTCACAGGAACAAAGAACTGAAATAAATTTGTTCAAAATTGTTTTTCTAAGGTTCAAAATTCAAGAAAATTAAATGAACCCGTTCGTTGTATACCCATGAATTCGATGCGTTTTGAAGAAAGTTTTCTTCTGGGTATTGAAGATTGTCGACAGGTAATGGATTTTAGTGTCTTCTGCACTTCGCCAAGGCTTTAAAGACGGAGAATTTGATCGTCACTCAAAATAATGAATTTTCCTAAGGAAAATTTAAAATTTTCTAAGGCAAAGTGATTAGAATGTGTTTTCAAGATTAAAATTTTCCAAATGATGAAATCGAAATGGATTGCCTAGATAATTTTGATTGAATTCTTCACAGGATAAATCTCCTAGAGCATTAGAGGTGAATAAAATTAATAGTTGAAATACAAAGCTCCAACTGGTGAATGAAAATTATCAAAGAGTGAATTTAAAATAAATATTTTCAAAAATAAATTAAAATGCTAAATACTCCAGTCAAAGTTGAAATTCTAGAAGGTCAAGATTCCAGCGTCAGGCGACAAGTGTTAAAATTGGCAAATGAGGGAAATTCGAATTCTTGAAGAGAAGTAGTGGAAATTTAATGAGTTTACTAAACTTGGCCTCTTTCTAGAATTCGATTTTGCTATAAGAGCTGAAAGTTCATTCATCCTTTTCACAACTGAAGAAGTTCGATTTTTGCTCTGAGTTTGAAGTTGCAGTGAGTGACTGAGTTGAATGTTGAAGAGGATTGCTGAAACTGAAGGTTGTTGAAGAGGTACGACTTGAAGTGAGTTGCTGAAAGCTGAGATTTAAAGTCCAAGTGCTGGCAAGTTGCTGATTGAAGTTGGCCGATTTCTTGAAGTATTAAAGTTGTTGCAGCCAACTTGGAAGTTTTCTTAGAGTTGAAGTTGCTGAAACTTGCTAGAACTTTCTAAGTGTTGAAATTTCGAAATTGTGAAGGAGAAGTTGAGGTTTGCAGATGAATATGAATGTTGCAGCTTCTCAAGTTTTTAAAGTCGACTGGCAGCCCCTGCATGATATTTTATTATTTTCTAAGTTGATTTGCTGATGGTTGTTTATTGTTTTGTAGGATGGCTGAAGTAAGAGCAACTGGCAGAGATAGCAATGGTGCATCCAGGTAGGTAGTTATCAAGAAGCTGAGCAAGCCTTTCCTGTCGGAGTCTAAGTTCACTTTGAAGTTGGGCAAACTGACTGATACGAAATTGGGTTCTTTCAACATGGAAGCTTTGAAAAATCGGATAATGGGAATTGGCAGTCACTCTCCTTCGATCACTTCGCACAACATTGTTCGAAGTGGCTTGTATGCAGCCGCTGGTTTTCCACCAGCTATTCAGTGCTCAGAGCTAATGATGGAGTGTGCTAATTACTATGAGGTTGATCACAGGTCAATTGTTTCACCAGATGGTCCAAGTGCTCGTCAACCTCACTCTTGCAACTATTGGCGAAGCTTTTGGAATCCCAGCACACAGGAAGATGATTTATAAAACAAGAGAGCATGCTGAGTGAATGTATGCTGCTACATTCGAGAGATGTACAGAGGTGATCAACACTCGCTGGATGAATAACCCCAAGCCCTCTCGTACAAAGTTGCCAAGACAGATTATATCAGATGATTTGAAGTAGGAGTATTGCGACCTGATCATGATGCTGAGTAGAGTTGGTGGCTACTCTCAAGTGTTTATTTTTGAGCCATGGATGTTCTATTACATCAACCTCGTGCTAGAAGGAAAAGAGTACATCAATTGGGCTGTGATGATTAGTGACAACTTGCACAAGCAGCTCCCAAGTCTGAGAAGGACGAAGACATTCTATATGGGCTCTTACATCATTTACATGCTGGCTTGTATGAAAAAGTATAGAGAGATTTCATATAAAGAGCCTGTTGGTTGTGGCTCTCACCAGTTCAAAATCCATGAGGCTTGTCCGCAATTGCACCTAACAAGCACTACTCATTACAAGCGTGTCAATGACGCCTTCACCATGCATATCACGAGATCACTTCAGGAGAGGACTCATCATAGGATCTCGAGAGAAGCTCAAGAATTAATTGAAGGGTATGGGTGCAAGGTTTTTCTTCTATCAGGCTGCAAGGTTTTTCTTCATATCCATTTAGGCTGCCTAAGTACCCAACCAATAGGATTTTAATGTTAGAGATATCTAGGCAATTGGTTGCCTACGATAAGATTCAAAAGAGAAAGAAGGGAGGAGTTGACTTCCCTATTGTCATGGGTAATTCAGACGAAGTGTGTCCTTCAATTCAGGCAGCTAGAGAAACTGAAAGTGAGCTTCAATTCTTTCATTTTTCCTATCACACTTGCAGACAACACTATGACCCACATAGCAATATCAGGTGGATATTGTCAGAAGAGTTCAAGCATAAGGCAAACATTGAGGATTATTGGGCTGGTACATCAGATGAGGCAGAAGTCAGGAAGAGAATGTTCTCTAGGTTGCTATTAAGTATGACCAGGGAATGTGAAGTCATTCCAGTACCGGACCAGGTGGGTGAGGACATGAATGTTCTCCATCCAGATTATGAGGCAGTGAGAGATACACCGCTTCCACTCCCAGATTGGTCAAAACCAGAGATTGCTGATTTGGACACACTTTGCATTCCGGTCATGACATTTACCAAAGCATGGGTTGATAGGCATGTGGGCAGACTGAAAAGTAGGTCAATTCCTTTGACTTAAATTTGATGGGAGATCATAGGACACCCACTACCAGCAGGAAGAAACAGATTACTCGAGGTCCAAAATCTCGAAGGAAAGAGCCAGTTCGGCCGGAGCCTATTCAGCTGGAGCCTCCGAGAGTTGTAGTAGAATCACCCATGCCATTGGAGACACGTTCTCCAAGCATACAGGAGGTTTCACTTTTCGTTGATTAGAGAAATGCATTGAATCAAGAACAGGAATTACATGAGGAAAATCAGCCACCACGGAGGGAGTCAGTTGGCCAGAGTGTCAACGCGCCTATTAGGGATGATCAGCAAGATGATGATGAGACTGCTACCGACGCTCATTTTCAGCATGAGTTAGAGACGGCTCTGGAGGATGATGCAGTTTCAGGAGATACTCTGCCATTGGAGGCCGATGAGCCTTGCCAGAATGATGTTGAAGTTGAACAAGTCTGTGAAGTAGAAGCACAAGAACAACAGCCATTTGTTATTTAGCAGGTTGTGCCTGATTGGCTTAGAGATAGGATGAGAAGGAGCCCTAATGAAGAGGTTGATCCAGCAGTAGAGATGGAAGAATTTTTGAATAGGATCAGCGCACCTCCACCAAAGAAGAGAGCACGAAAGTTTTCGAAGAATTCAACCGATGAGGGTGGTTCTCACGCCCTTCATGTTGCGGTGCCACGAGTTGATTGTGATCGGGATGAATCAGTGCTCGAAAATTATGCGATCACAACTATGGAGTTAGGACGTCCCACAGGTGCACAGATTGTTGAGGAATGTGACAACTCCTATCAGGCGCTTAAAGATAGATTGTTCAGAACTGAAGGGAAGTATAAGAAATTGAAGCAAGAACATAAGACATTGATAGGATACATGCAGCACTTATCTCGTCCTTGTGGGCAGGAAAATCTAGCACTTGAGCTTCCAGCCGAGTTGTCCAGAGAATCAGTTGGTGGCTTGGAAGATTTGAGGAAGACGGCATAGGAGGCGGATAAATGGGTTACAGGAGTTTGTGTTGAGACATAAAAGTTCATGGAAGACCTTGCTCATGCTTACCAGCAAGCTTCCAGCATTATCACACGGATGGAGGCAGTTGATCAGGCTTGGGGTGATGCTTCTGTCTATCAGAGCAAAGTCATTCAACGTTTGGAGGCATTGATGCATACTCCTTTGCAGATGTTGATTGATGGAGGAGTTATTCAGGAGGGTGATAGGTACAATTTTGTTGGATGTTACTCTTCAGTAGTCACGGGACATGGTTTCTTTGATGCAGCATAGGCGGATTCAGCTAGAGTTCGGAAGGCTATGATGAACATCATTGATGGAGTCCAGAACACTTTGCAGGCAATATTTGCTAGACAGCTGAATCCCGATGAGGTGACTACTGATAATTTGAGGGGTAGGATGGCACCTTTCTTTTCTGAGGTGAAGGCCTTTGTGTAGGATGACTTTGAGAATATTTCCACTTTCTCCAGCTTGATTCAAAATACGTAGGATGCTTTAGTTGCTTGGAGAAAATCTTGCATGAGGCATGGAAAGTCAGTCACGGTGCTTGAATTTCAGCTTGATTGTATTCCACCGATTTCAGTCGAGGAGGTTCAGGTTGTGCTTGCTAGGTTCACTGAGTTTGCAGCCAAGGAGAAGGAGAATGGGAATGCACTACTGGACGACAACCTTCTAGAGGATTGATTATGGGCATTAATTGCCTTTACTATTTTGGGAGTGAGTGGGAATCTTTGATTCATTTATTGTACCACTCCCCATTGTGGCAGTTTTTAGGGTTAGGGCTGAGGTGGCTTAATTTGAGCCATTCTTTTGATTGTAATCCGAGCCGTCCGTTGGACTAGGCCATCTATAAAAGGGGGAGTCCCCCTCATTTGTAAGGCATTAGATTAGACATCGGACTAGAGACTAGAGGAGAGAGATTGATAGTATAATTGTGTAGCTTAGCATAGCATAGTTTGGAGGAGAAGGAAAGTTTTCCTTTGAAAACTTCTGTAAGAGATTGTTGTGTAAAACTTTCATAATAGATCTTTTCATTAATGGTGAAATTCGTCTTTGTTATGGATAGCTAGCAAGGTTTCTTCATCCCTTCCACTTCAAGTAGCGTAAAGTAGCTTAAAGTAGAGTAATTTTCATTTCATGCAAGTAGACGTTAGTTGTGGATTTGTGGTGTTGATCGAGGCAACTTCGTTTTATTCCATACCACTAGCAGCTTGCTGACGGCAAGTTTTCCTTGCATGGTCAACTGGAAAACTTTATAAGCCTAACTTCAGTTGCAATTCATATCTTGGTATGCGTCGTCTTGACGGTGTCTTGGTGTCGGATTGTAGCTTGAAAATTTCTTGCTATCCCTTTGAAGATTGCACCAACTTTGTGTAAGTTGTCCAGCGTGAGGTGGAGCAGAGTTTGGTTGAAGTTGCTGAGATTGATCCCACGTCCCGCCTTAGAATAGAATCTAGAACCCTTTTACCCTTACACTCATTTCAATTCCGTTCATCTCTGGTTAGTTTAGGAAAAAGTACCTTATTGCCAAATCATTCGCATTGCGTAAAACCCCTTCCAATCATCTATCTGTTGTCAATTGCAAACCTTAAGAACAATTGTGTAAGTCCCATTGTAAAAACAGCATATCACAACGAACCTACTAAGGGTATTCCAAAGCATTTTAGAATCTTGGAGTTGAACGTGCGAAATTTCTTGCAATCTTAGTGCATGGAATACTTTGATCAAGAGAGAATGGAGTAGCCTTCAGACAACTTTGTTCTGCTGATTGGTGCGGTCACGAAAATCACATCAACAACACCCAAGGGAAGATCCACCACTAGAGCACCACCAAAAGACAACAGAAATGGGCTAAGGGAAACCCAAAAGGAACCAGATAGAGAGCAGGACAACACATAAAGCACCCAAGCCATCCCATTATACCGAATAGAACCATGAATAAGCCAATCCTCCAACCAATCCACCTCGAGGGAAAAAGAACCCCCATAGCCGTACACCACAAAGATCCTCCAAGCAATACCAAGGAGGCAAAACAAAATAGCATCGTGAATCTTCACAAAGAAGACCAAGTAGAGAATAGCAACCTCCAAGGACAGGCTAGAAAGGAGAGGTACCACAAGAGAAAATGAGAGAAGGTACCCACACACACCCCTCCTCCAAAAACCTTGTACCACAGCCCAGAAGGCAAGAGAAAAGCCAGAGCTAGCAACCAACAGCCACAAAGAGCCTCAGACAAAGCTAAACTAAACAAACAACTCGGGAGGAGAAAGACCCAAGCCCCCACAGACCCGAGCAAAGGAGACCACCGTAAGAAATCCTATAAGTTTGCATCCGCCCATCACAGCACCCACATCCACAGCAGAGGATAGAAAAAAAGGCAGCGCAGCCACCCAAACAACCCTAACAGAGACATTGTTGTCTCCTTCATCATCTTCTCCCTCTGCAGATTTCAAACTATGGTTATCGCACCCATTCCTGCCTGTCAGTCGCTTCCGCTCCATTTTTCTTCACACAACAATATGTCATGTTACTTAGCTCTCTTGTAGGCAATATATTTTGTGTGCTTATAATTTTGATCTTTATGATCAATAGTCATGATTTAACCCCATTTATGTTGGTAATCAATGGGTGACATTTATTTAGGCACATCTGCATAGATCATGTCTTGGTTGAGGTTGATTATATATATGTCAATCACCAACAAATTTGTAAGCAATCAAGTTCATTCATTATTACTATTAAAGTGTGTCCTATAACATGTCATAATTCATTGTTCCTATCTTTACTTTCAATTGATTCTTGTGGCAATTGACTTGGTGATTGATCTTGTTGCAAATATTGCACAATCCTATAGGCCTCAAGCCCATCAAAATCTAAAACAACAATTTGGACACCTTCAAAATAAAAACATTTCACATGATCTAATTGATGATCATATTGCAAGTAGTGTTAACTCCAAACCCATGCATTTGCACTCTAGCTATAATAGTCATCATTTTGATCATTGTTTTTGAAGCATGTACAATAGAAAACATATCTTACATGTGAAAAATGATGGCCAAAGTCATGGGAAATTTATTCACTTGACATTTTTAGATTTGGTCCAATATGCTCAACCCTTTTAAAAGATTTGAGAATTGGTAAAAATGCTTGAGGTTCAATCAAATGTTGTTACTGTGCTCTTAAGTAGAACCAGTTCACTTGAATAATGAGTCTCCTCTACCAATGGCTACCTAATCACTAATCACTAAATTTTTTATCTCAATTTTCTTTTGGGTGATGTTTTGTTTGCTCATGTATTTGCTAATGCTTGCGACTCTGCTAGTGGCTGCTTCTTTTCTCCTAACTCATTAAAAATGTTGTCTAATTGCTACAAAATATCTCCACTCTTCGTTATAGTTTAGTGTGATTGAGTGATTATGGGTTTTTCCTTAGTTTTAGGGTTTAAGTTCTTAGTGGGTTAGTGGGCAAGTAAATGATCAATATAGGGTATATTTTATGTTAGTTTTATTTTTACCTCTCTAAGAAAAAGGGAAAAACTTAAGCAAACTATTGTACCTACCACATTTAGGCCCATAATGTTTCTATAGTTAATGAAAATGTTTACAGCTTTTTCTAGACCTTCTATAGGAGTTCCTAGTGATGGGACAGGGAATGTCTCAGAATCTAGAAAGTTGGTTTCCTGCTAGCTGGAATGGTTTTTGGGATTCGCACAATTCTTTATTCAATGAGCTTTTTAGAAATGGTGATTAAGTTATCTTGTCTTAAGATTAAATATGCAAACATTAAGTAGCATGCCTTCTGTTGTACCCCAAAATAAATTTTTTTGTTACACTTAGACATTTTGAGGAAATGAGTAAAAGTCTTGTTAAATCAATCAAAAAGGTCAAAATTTGGGTGTGCGTGTCTTGCATAAGGGGTTAAAATGAGAAATTCCCAAAATCTGATGATCTGGGTCTGCTTAGAGCAACCTAATCTACAAAACCCAAATCTCAATTTTTCATCCCTACTTTTTAGGAAAACTGCTATTTTAGAAATTTTCTAAAAATAGTAACTTTTTTTGGTTTCTTTTGAAACGGATATTGACAAAACTTTCTAAAAATAGAAAGTTGGTCCGTTAGGGTCCAAATTGATTTTGATTGGCTCAAAATACGTCCATATTAGGCTGGTGCAGTCTAAATCTCAAAATAATTAGTTTTGCCCTAGTGGGTCTATTCTACTTTTTTAGAAGCATATCAGGAGCTCCAAGGTCATCAATGGAGGTCAGTCGGGTGCCAAGCGTCAGATTCAACACTCAGGCGTTCAATAGAAGGCGAGTTTGTGAGCGAGCACGAAGAACGGAGAAGAGAGTGAAAGATTGTGAAAATTTTCTAACTCTGCCAGCCATGGGCGCCCCAGGAGAGGATAGACGCCCATCTTTTTATGGCATTAAAAGTTGAAATTAGGGTTTGAGCCTACAATCAAAGTTGCTCAGTTTTCTTCCAGCTCCGCAAAGAATCTGATGGTGCAGTCATCAGATCATTCAGTCGCCTGCGATTCAGAGTTGAACACAGAGGATTCAAGCAGAAGTTGGAATTAAAAACATGAAAATTATCAAAATTTGACTAAGTCTGGGAACTTTGGGCGCCCCAGCTGAAGAAGGGCGCCCAACTTTTGGGAGCACCTAACTCAGCTGTTAGGGTTTGAGATTATGCTCAATCCTTTAGTATTCAGCCAGCTCCACAATGCCTGTCTCCGTCAGAGCATTCGACTGTCCAATCTCCAACAGATTTAGATCAAAGTGGAACATTCAGAATGGAGGTTTGAACTTGAAGATGAAAATCAGATGAAAAATGGTTGTCTGGAGGGTTTGGGCACCCCAAGAGAGAAGAGGCGCCCAAGTTTTCAAAGGCCTAAACAGATGAATTTGCAAATGTAGCTCTAACGTGATTTCTTCACAGTTGATCTGGCTCTCCAACGAGATATTCAACGCGTCAATCGGAGTTTGCAGCTGCCAGGTATGAGAAGCTGAATAGAGGGTCTGATGTGAGCTAAGAATTGAGATTCAAAAGCAAACATGTGAAAATGAAAAATATTCTAACTCTGGTGAGTTTGGGTACCTCAGCTTGCCAGGGGCGCCCAAGCTTTTGAAGGTCAAAACTCAACTGTTTGATGAAGTTTCTCCCAGGAGACCCCTCTTAATATCTCCTTAGCTTCGCAACGAGCATAACCATCAGTCCATTCGATGCCCGGATCACTAGATTCAACAAGATCATCTGTGGAAAGAAGAGTTGAAGAAATTGAGAATCATAAAAATGGCTAACTTTGGACAAAATGGGCATCCCTGGAGGAAATAGGCTCCCATGATTCAAAGGTCGAAATGAAGTTTTTAGCCAAAGACACCTCCAGAACAATCTTCTCAGAACGGGTCAGGCTATGCGATGAATCATTCAGCTAGCTCATCAAATTAGTTTGCAAGCCAGAAATCAAGGTCAAAGTAGGGGGTCAAAGTTGTGAAAAGTTGAAACTATCAAAAAAATGACTAACATTGCTTGAAGTGGGCGCCCCTAGCCAAGAAGGGTGCCCAACTTTCCATGCCTTAGTAGAATTTTCAATATTTTCAAAGTTTCAGTTTGTGAGATGAAGCATGGGCGTCTAGTTTCAATGAACAGAGGTTTTTAGGGTTTTGAGGATGAAAGCAAAAGAAAGCAAACCTAATTTAATCCCTAATGTCTATTTAATGCATCTCTTCAATGTAAAATTCATTATTTTTGCAGGTAGCATTCAAAGGAGAAACTTGGAGCAGCAAGTTTGAAGAGTTTTTCATAATTCAAGAACTCAAGTTTGCTGGTTATTCATCAAATTTTTCAGACCAGCAAGCATAAGGCCTTGCTTTTTTAAGCTTTTTCATCCAGAAGGTCAAATTTCTCAAGATGAAGGCCAAGGTTTTCAAATTTTCAGCCATCTCGGTCTTATCATCTCATTCTTCTGAAGAAATTTTCAACTTCATCAAGTTGCAGCAGCTGTTTTTTTTAATTTGCATGTCAGCGAAATCCTCAGTGCATTCAATTTTCAATCATCTAGGTCCTCTCAAATCAGTCTTCTGAAGAAAACCCATATCACAGTTTTTTTTTCAAACAAAATTCAAATCCTAGGGTTGGCTGCTTTTTCGATCAGCCATCAGTGTTTTGCGAATCTAATCAACTGGGTCCATTTCTAATTGCATTCTGAACAAAACCCAGGTGCCAGCTTTTTCATGAAAAATTGAAGAAATAAGGGTCTCACGCTTTTTCAAGATAAAATCAAAATTAAAACGGACGACCATTGTCTTGCAACGAAATTCTGAGCAAAACCCATATCTCAGAAAAAATTTCAAAAATTTGTCCGTTAGAGGAAGAAAAATCAGCATTCTAAAAATAGTAAGTTGCTCAAAACTTTTCTGAACCTAGGCGAGTTTACAGTCATTCTTCAAGGTTTCCGAAATGGAGTACACTCCCAATGTTTTCAAGACTGAATCAACTCTCTATCATGATTACATCAAAACAGCTGAGACAGACTTGCATCACATTAAGCTGGTGTTTGGTCTACACGCTTTGGAGAGCGTAGGCAACACTTCAATCAGAAACCTGGGACATTCTGTACTCCTCGCAACAACGTCTATTCCTATATCAGTTCAGAGTCTCGAGTTCGTAATTGCTTGCATCAAGCATTACAACCCGGCTACAAGGGAGATTCAGTCAGTTGATGGCAGATTTATTTGCAGTCTGAAGCCTGATATGATCGAGAAGTGTTTTTCCATTCCCCCTTGGCCTGAAAGTGTCACTATTTCAAAGGTTAAATGTGAGAGGATATAGGAAATGCACAACAACAAGTATAGCAAGAAGATTGCACAAAGGTGGATGAAGGAGAAACATAAGACTTTGCCTAAGAACGTCGGGCGAGGGGAGTTCAAGGATGAGATTGCTATCATAATCGCCTTGCTCAACAGGGTAACTGGATCAAAAGATGCTACCAAGTTTCAGCCTTGGATGTTTTATGCCATACCCCACATCATGAAGAAGACCGAGTTCTATGATTGGCCCACCTTGATCAGTGACAGCCTACATCAGCAGATAACAGAATACTTCCAGTTTCATGAGTTCCATATGGTTTCTTACCTAGTCTACCTGATGGCCTATCAAAGTCAATTCAGAGGGTTGAACACCGAGGGATCATTGAGCGTACAACATATATACAACTACTATCCTTAGTTGGAATTCACAAAGTCACTGCATCACTACAAGAGAGTGAACGAGGCTTTTCTGATGTACACAAGGGACCTGGACAATGAATTGCACATCTGTATCTCTTCAGTTGCCAAGGCAACGATGGCGGAGTGGGCAGATTGGTTCATACATACTTTCACCTATCTCAGAGTCCTATTCTTTGCTATCTCAGAGTCTGGATTCTTAGGTGCCACGATGTACCACGCATTTTTGAGGAATAGAAAGAAACCCGCCCTCAATTTTCCATTGGGACTAGGAATCTATACATGCAGGATAGCAGCAGATGCTAAGACAAATGGAGAAGAGTTAGACAAATTCAGCCTCAAGTCTTATAGCAAGAGACGATCATTTGATCCTCATGGTGTCTACGCTGGCCGACTTGAGAAGAACTATGCTCATATCTCCACCCTTGAAGATTTTTGGGCTAATTGTACAGATAAGTTGGAGGTGCAAAGGCGTAGTTACAGTGAGCTCACTCTTCACCAGATGAAAGACTACTTAAATGAGGACATAGAAGGGTTGTCAGATGATGATGAGGATGTGCTTCTCCCGATGTATGCTCAGAAACGATTTGAAGATCAGCCCCTTCCTCAAGTTAACTAGGCTAATAAGGAATCCCTCTCAGTCGAAGATAGGACAAGACAGGGCCTTGAACATAGCAAGGTTTTCCTAATCCTTAAGAGGAAAATCTCCATTCTAGTAGTAGAGCCGCCAAAAACAATTCCCTCTTCTTCTAGAGCACAATCAAAAGGGAAGGGAAAAAGTCAATCTCAAGAAGGCGTAAAGGGTGGTGTTGATGTGTGTTTTATGACACAACAAACATTCTAGAATAAAGTGTCAAAGACGCTATATCCCCTCTTGCAAAACTACCTTATATGCTAAGATTGCAAGTAAGATCATATGGTAATTCCAATGTTTAAGATGAGTGCGGATAAGCTTTGTGGTTTGATGTGATTTGTTGGGGGCACAATTGGGATTTAAATCTAGTAGGTTACTCAGAAAAGCGAAGACGTGAATGCAGTATTATTTTGGATTTTTCTGATTTTATAAAAAAAGTGAAAAAGAGTAAGGGTTTTAGAAATCCTATGCTAGTCCTATGAAATCAAGAGACAGCAAAGATTGAGTGAAACCAATTAAACAATACTTTGTTTCGCCATGCTAAACGACAACTACACAAAGCAAGTGCAATCTTCTGGGATTTGTGCTTGGAATTTACTCACCACGAACAATACCATCAATAGAACAACATTATTCGAAGTAAAACAATGAAGCATCCACGATAAAGCTCAGTCTAACTTTACACATTGAATGAAAAGCATCCACTCAAAGAAAGTATGAGCTAAGTTTCGCTAACCCTTGCTATCAATCTGTCATTCTTTTAACATACATTTAAATTCTAATTTATTGGACGAGAAAGAGAATATGCGACCATGCAACCATTTGACAATCAAAGGATTCAAGGCACCTCATGCATGATGAACTTTATTATCAAAATAGTGTTTTCACAACAATTTCATAAAAACTCTCTTATTCTCTACAATCTAATTCTATTTAATCTCTAATTCTTATAATATCTTCTATTCTCCTAATTTCTAATCAAATGAGAGAGTGGGGGGGGGTGGGGGACGGGGGTTTATATAGCAATCCCAAATTACAATGAATGGCCAAGATTAAAATGAGATCAATGGCCCAGATTCAACATAACTAAACCCTAATTAGGGTTTCCTAATCATCAATCAATTAATTGGAGAAAACTTCAGGCATCTGGAGTTGCATCCTTATCCACTTGTACGACATTGCATTCGGTGAATCTGGACATGATCAAGCTGACCTCCTCCATGGCAATGTCTGGTAGCGTGTCGATGTTGTATTCCAGCAAGTCCAAGCTCTCAGCACATTTTGCAAAAGTGGTCGCCCATTCTAGTTCTTGCAGCAAGAAAGTATTTCCAACGGTCATGAAGTTGAAAACCCTGGTGAAGTTTTCTTTCATGATTGGCCCAGAGATGGTGGAGAAAATTCTCTGCATTTGTTCTTTTAAATTTTTTGGCCGCAAATGTTTCTTCCGGACAATATCTTTGTCGAGCATATCTGCAGCCATCTGGTAAACTTTACTCCGAATCTCTTTTTCCAGTTCTTCAACTTTGGCGCCATCTTGCTTTACCTTTTCTAGGACTCCTCTTCATGAAATTAGAGCATAGTATTAGCCACTGAAATTGTATGCCGCTCCAGCTTCAATAACCTTGTCATCAATCAACCTTTGCTTCGAGATGCCTTTTAATTCTCGAATACATGGAATAATCTTATTCTGAATATCTTCAAGGCCACCCCATGATTCTGCTAAGTCTGCAACTCCTGACAGCAAAAAGGAAGCTTGTTCATACACATATGCCAGCTTTTCTGCGAATTCCACAGCCTCTTCTTTCCTTCCATCCATCCAATCTTTAGCCTCTCTTGCTGTAGTGAAGAGTTTGGAAGTGGAGGTGTCAGTTGGTCACCTTGATTGAGTGGCCTGGCAAGATGCTGGATATAATCTTTTAGGCGCTCAATCTCTTTTTTATATTCTTTTTTCTTTGCCACTTCCCTTTCCAGCCTAGACTTGATGGTGGCGACGAAATTGTCTAAGTCCTCAACCTCTTGCCCTTTCGTTGTTGGACCTATGTCAATGGTCGTGATGGCATATTCATCCGGGTCAATCTCATCTTGGAACTTATCGGCTGTAGGTACTGCAACTTGCACTGTGCGATTGCCAGCCTCATCCCTTTGGATGGTAGAAAATTTTCTGGCTTTCTTTCTTGTGGCAGTTTGCTCTAGCCTGGCCAAGAAATCTGTGGCATCATCTTCTTCAGGAACCTCTACTGGCGCCTTTCTCTTTAATCTTTCTTTTAGCCAATCCGGGATGGTTGACTGTTCAATTCCATCTTCCTGTTGATCCTGGACATCCTGTATATCCTGAATATTTTGATCTTCGTGGACATCTTGAATTTCCGGCATGTTTTGGATCTCTTGCATATCTTGAACTTCTTGCACCAATTGGATTTCTGGCATATTCAGAATTTCTTGCACAGATGGGTCTTCCTGGATTCCTTTGAGGGCGGAAATCATTCCCTCTTCAATTTCTCCATCCATGATGTCTATGTCATTGTCTAATTCTAGGATCTTTGTGCCTGTAGGAGAAGGTTGAGCATCGTCCTCCGGTTGTATTGGCTCCACATCTCCGACTGGGGAAGGAATCCTGACATGCTCCCAAGATTCTTCATCCATGGCAAGTATTTCGTCTATATTCTTGGAAGTGGCCGACTGAAGAGGTCTGGACTTGTGCTTCTTTCGAGAAGGCCCTTCATCTATTATTTTATCCTTGTCCTGTTTTGCAGATTTACCAATTTCTTTCCTCTTTCTCAAGTTGGTGGCATCTGTTGTTCCATCTCCACGAGATGCATCGGCATTTGAAGAATAGGACTCAGTATCACCCATCAATTCATATGTGAATTGCACATTTCTCTGCCTTAGAGTTTCTACCTGCCAATCTATCCACCATTGAGAATATTTGAAAACAGGCCGCATGAATGTTGCTAGGTCACCCATCTCAGGTTCAGACCATCTCACAGGAGGGAGTGGCTCATTCTCATCGAAGCTTGGCTGCAAATATACTCCGTCATCCTCCAATTGATTAGGTACTTTGAAAAGTTCCGTTGCCCTTATCATACTTAGTGGCAACCTTGTCCACAACCTCTTCCTCACGTCATATTCATCAGCCGCATTAGCCCAGAAGTCTTCCAAGTCTACCCGGTGCTTGTATTTTTCTCTGTCCACTATTCCAATGTGATGGAGAGGATCAAAGTTATTCCTCGGTTTGTATGATATGAATGGATATTTTTGTATCTCCAGTCGGGAACTCTCTGCTGCTTGCGTCGTTGGACATGATTCCTCCATATTGCCGATGAAAAAAGGAAAAGTGACAGATGCCTTCTGTTTTGGCCTTTGGATATTTTGATATGCTTCCAGTTGCCTTAGAACTTCCAACAAAACCATTTTGTTGGTCGGATAAATGGGCAGTCTATAAGGACGTCCTGAGAATCCTTGAATCCTGATGTAAGTAAACTTGGGAAACTGGATGAACCAGGATCCATATCAGCCGATCAGACTCTTGGCCTCATGGGTGAGTCTCTGATGTGTTCCGCCTTGGAGAATTCGAGTGATGTACATAAGGAAGGCGTCATGTGCTCGCCTGAAATGTGACTTCTCCTTTAGCTGCAATTGTGGATAACAATCATAGGCCTTGAGTTGTCCTTCGCCGTTGCCGACCACACCCTTGCAAACCAAGCCAGAATACTTGTAATACCTTGCAAGCGAATATATGATGTACGAGCTCATATGGAAGGTTTTGCTTTCCTCCAGGTTGACCAACTGCTCATGGAGGCTATCACTGATCATTTTGGACCAGTTAAACATCTTCGACTCCGGTAATTATTTCATCAACGAAATAATACATCCAGTTTTCGAAAGGTGCACCATGAGGATTGCCTACTATTCTGTTTAGCAGCAAGACGATGTCACCGTATTCCTCTTTGAAGTGTGTTCTAACCAATTTCTTCGGCATCTTCCCTACAGTAGGTTTGGGCTTCAACAACCAAGTCTTGTGTATGTTTGATGCACAAAGGTCTTGCTGGTTCTGGTAAAGCTTAAGTGCATCCTCTTTGGTGCGGTAGGACGTTTGGTTGTAAATTGGAATTCCGAAAGTTTCTTGAATGGCTGGCTTGGACAAGTATGCAAGAACTCTTCCATCAGGAGCTTCTATTTGCCTTTCTCGTGCATTATAGTGCAATGCACATTCCACCATAAGTTTCGGACACTCTTTTGCTGGCGGAAATCCAGCTGCATGAACAATCCCATTGCGCATCATTCTTCTTGCAATTGGCGTAGGCAAACGTCCATCGCTTCCGTACATTCTTTCCCTGAAGTCATCGAGGTCAACGTGGCCAAGGTTGGTGTCCACAATGTGCTCCCATTTGGATTTGATCTTTGATTGCAGCTGCACACCCTTGCTGACAAACTTCATCTTCACCTTCTCGAAAATAAATCTGCAAGAAAAAGCAAAGAGAATATTTAGAATTCGAAATTTAAATCACTTTGAAAGATATTCCAGCTAGTTGTCAAATCAGACTTCGTGAAGAATCAAGCTGGAAAGAAAATAAATGATGAAGTTTTTACACCAAAAAATGAAGTGGAAAAAGTAAATCTTCCTAGCTCTTCTGGACAAAAGAAATAGTTACAATCACAATGCTGGCCGGGATGAATTTATTTCCTTCACTTTGCTGCAAACTTTCTCAACTTTCGTGCCTTAGACAAACTTTCTTCTCACACTTTTCTCTCAAAAATCAAATGATTGCAAAATGAGAAGTGAAATCAATTATAGAGATGAGAAAATCGACTCATTTAGCAAATTTCCAATGTTTCCTTTAAATCGAGTTTGAACTTAGCTTGTACATGGCAAGTTTTATCTTCAACAATAGTCTCTGAGGAAAGTTTCTAAATCCGACGCCAGTTCAGTAAAACTCCTTTTGTATTTTTCCAATTTTGATTTTTCGAAGCTTCTCTTTGAGGTGTTGAAAATAAAGAATTAAAATAATTAAAATAATTATTTTATGTGTCGTTTTCAACCCGTTAATTTTTATGGCAAATTATTTGTCTTAAGGCAATTTTGATTTTCGAAATTTTTTCTTGCCAATGCCTTAGGCGAATTTTCTCTTCAAATTTTCTTTGCCATAATTCTATCGTCCAATTTTATTTCGCCATAACTTTCTTTTTCCAAATTTATTTTGCCATAACTTTCTTCTTCCTAAGTCTTTGGCAAAATTTTCTTTAACAATTTTCTTATTTTCTCCAAGTATGGCGAAATTTATTTCCATCTTCCTAAGTCACCTTGCCATAATTTTCTGAAGTACATCAATGCTAGACTTAGGAAAGTATTTTAAATATGGCGAATTTCTCTAGTGCCAAGCAATTTTAACATTTTCCAAAGCCCATTCTTAGGCAAAATTTTAATTTTTTCTTCTCTAAGTATGGCGGACTTGCTAGTTGCTTAGGCCACTTAATTTCTTTCCATCAGGTTAGAGCTGGGCGGACTTTACTCATTTCCAAGCCATCTTGGGGCGGACTTGGCTTTACTTTATGCCATGTGGCTTAGGGCGGACTTGACCATATGTTATGCCATTCTTTTGGAAGCGGACTTTGCTTGCATCCCATGCCATTTCACACTTTGGCTAAGGGCGGACTTGACCAATATCCTTGCCACTTCATCCTTTTGCCTATGGCGGACTTCCTCAATTTCCTTGCCACTTCTAGGCGGACTTTACATATTTTCATGCCACTTCATGGCAGACTTTGCTTTTAGTCTTGCCATTGCTGGGTGGACTTCATCCATTTCCTTGCCATTGAAGGGCGGACTTCACCTTCAGCCTTGCCACCTCATCTTTTGACCAAGGGCGGACTTGGCACCTTTTGTTGCCATTCAGCTGGGCGGACTTTGCCTCTTTCCTTGCCATTCAGCTTTTGACCAAGGGCGGACTTCATCAATTGTCTTGCCATTGAAGGGCGGACTTCACTTGTTTCCAAGCCACTCCACATTTTGGCTAAGGGCGGACTTCATCTATTTCCTTGCCACTTCTAGGCGGACTTCCTTCATGTCCTTGCCATTTCAACTTTGCCCAAGGCGGACTTGCCATTCATTCTTGCCATTACCTTCTAAGTGGCTGGGCGGAGTTTGCCTTATGTCTTGCCATTGAAGGGCGGATTTCACCTTCAGCCATGGCACTTTTTCATCTGTCCAAGGGCGGACTTGGCCTGATCTTCTGCCATTGTCTCTTCTGGCTGAAGCTTTTTGACATTAATTTCTCCTTTCTCCATGCTGGTTGAACTCCATACTTAAGAAAATTCATCATGAATTTCAGTCTCCTCCATTAATTCTTCAGATTTCTTCATGAATTTCTCAGATTTTTCACTATTCTCTTTGATTTTTTGACTGATTTTTCATTTTTTTGTGATTTTTCGAATGATTTTTCGAGATTTTTAACGTTTTCTAGAATTTTACCATGAATTCAAAAATTTTCAAATCGATTTTATGAGAGTTCCTTTGAGTTTTTCGAACTTCTGAGTGGATTTTCGAAACTCGACCCTTTCCAAATATAGAAACTTTTTAAAAATAGAAAATTTTCCAAAAATAGCAACTTTCTAAAAATAGCCCCTAAAAGATAGGGATCTTAGAATTGCTCAAAAGTGCCAAAAAAGTAGGTCCTAAAAAATAGGGGGCCAGAGTGAAAAGCCTAAAAAGTAGGTGTTAGAATTAACTGAAACGACAGTCGATCTTCATCTCCCGGGCCTCCTAAGCACGATGATGACGTTTGCACAATGATCCAGGCTAAAATTCTCTTGCTTAACTCGGGTGACCATTCAAAATTCAGACTTCAAAACCCTAAACGGAGACCAGACGAAAACCAAGACGCAATGACAAAACCCCAAAAAAGCAAACTAAGAGGGTCCCCATTTGCAATGGGGCGAGGTGTGAATTAGGTCATAGCAGGTGGTAGATCAAATAAAAATGTAAGAAGAAGGGTAGACTTCTCAGGCATAGTCATACAAAAGCAAACTACAGTTGTAACAAAAGTTACTCCTGACGAGCCTGTACCCTAGAAAGAAGTAGAGGAGCTGTTTTTAACACATGTTTCTATACCACTGACAGGGCCTTCACTGATTCACATCGACCTTGATATTGAAGATGATGAAGAAATTGCAATTGTACCTCCTAAGGAAGTTAGTAAAGATACTACCGTGTCTTGGCTTGAGAACTCCTTGGGAAGGGTGAGAAGAAGACCTTCATATTAGGTAAATTTTGATGACCTTGATAACATCTATCAGGAACCTCCTAAGAAGAAAGCAAAGAAGCAAGTTCACTTTGATAGGAATCCTGATAGCAAGATAGTCATGGAAATTGCATTACCCCTAGAGGACAAGAACAGGGATGAGGTGAATATGGATGACTTCGTGATGGTCAAGGCTAATCTTGGTAGAAATACCAGACATGCGGATGTGAGTCTATTCAGAGTTGTGTCTGAAAGTCTTCAAGAAAGAGTGCTCAAGGATGGAGAAGACAAGGCAGCCCTCAAAGTTGAAATACAGCAGCTCAGGCTTTATATTTCTAACCTTGTCCATGGTTCTTCACAGGCTAACCAGCTGCTGCCCCATATTTTAGAGACACCAGTTGATCATCATCAGCTGAGACAGTTGGTCATTTGTGGGAAAGAAACTCAAGAATGGATTGAGAGTTTCATTGTCAGAGGAAAAGAGATCTTGGCATGGATGTTTCAGTTGATAGAAAACGCTCATGAGCTACATCAAGGTATCCAAGGGTTTGAACAAACAGTGGCTGAAGTAAAACCAAGGCATGAAATCATCATTGCTGATGTAGATACAGCCTATGGCTCAACAATTTCAAAAGAACACAAGAGGCAGATCCTTGCTTGGAGAGAGCATCATGTTTTCAAAGTTAAAACCTATGAAAGGATATCTGAGGAGTTTATTGCCTACAGACAAAGGGTGATTGAAGCTCTTCTTTTCATCAGTGAGTTTGTCACAGAGATTCCTTCTAGATACAATCTTGAAGATGGTTCCTACGTCAGGCTTGATGAAGTGCAAGCTCAATTTCAAAGTGTTGTTCGTAGCTGTGATAGCAGCAATCCAGTTGGCGGGAGGATGAGTCATATTTCGATGATGTCAACAAAGTTTGAAAAAGCAGCCAATGAGGTCGAAGATTTCCTTAGGCCAGTTGCAGATGGTGAAGATAGTTTAGAAAAGCAGTGTTTTGCTATTGATGGCATAGATGCACCAAACCGAGACAATTTCTAATTTTCTAGCGGATGTGATCAAGCTTTAAAGCAACTCTCTTCTAGAAGCTTTCTTCCCACTTTCTTTCTATTCTTGGAACGAATTCTTATCCATTCTTTGAGAAGAGAAAAAAGATAAACGTAATAGTTGGTGTTTCCTACTTTTTCTGCTTTCTTAGGTGTTAGATGTTATCTTCTTTCTAGATTTGGAAATAAAGCTTGCTTGTTGAGCAAGCCCTAGATTGTGAAAGCAAGGAGATTTTAGGGTTCCCTACTCCTCTGCTTGTCTATAAATAAAAGCCTTTGCTCATTAGTTTTCTTTAACCATGCTAGTGATAACAAAACGTTGAGCGTATTGTGCCTTCTATTTGTTACTCAAGTGTTGTTCAATTGTTTTATGATAGCGAATTGTTGAGTCTCTTTTAGCCAACAAGGAGTTGT
Source organism: Sequoia sempervirens (assembly GCA_007258455.2). Classification (NCBI taxonomy): domain Eukaryota; kingdom Viridiplantae; phylum Streptophyta; class Pinopsida; order Cupressales; family Cupressaceae; genus Sequoia; species Sequoia sempervirens. The sequence goes on from VDFB02300783.1 coordinate 89,499, forward strand.
TGTAATTGTTGTTCCTATTGTGTAAGAACAAGATTGCAAGCCTCTTTAGCTGCAAGCTCTTGTTCTAGGCATGTTAGTAGTAGATTTTGTTCCAGAAGTTTGAGAAATAAAATCATGAGCCTCCTTTGCCTTGATATAACGTCGTAGATTTCCGTTATTTGTCTTATGCTTTTATGATCTTAATTTCAGCTTACATTGAAGTGTGTAGATGTTTGTTGGGAAAGAGTTTATTGAAGCACTTTGTCAGAGATTCAACCTTGTTCATTTCTAGTTTCTCTTGCTCTGTGTATTACTTGAGAAGTTAGAAACGTCTTTAGCTTAAGTTAGTCGTAGTTGAAGTTCTTAAAATAGAAAATCTCAGTTGCGGCGTTTGTGTTTGATTAACCTTGTGCTCTAGCTGATCAAAAAGATAGGCAACTTAGTTCTTAGTTTACTTTCTTTCAACACCATCAGCAAGAGGGAGCTTCCCCTCCTAATTTGAAGAGCAGTTTTACTGTGCATAGCTGTCCGTTTCAAATACGCATTCCAGAGGTGCGAATTTAAACGCCAACACCTTCATACAAAATGACAATTTCTCGAAAATAAAGGACTCAGGAGCATTAAGAATTACTTTTTGATTATTAAAATATGTAAACATAAAGTTGAGCACACAGATATATTGAGAGGGGGGGTAAATCAGCATATCACAAACTTTTACTTTTCAAATTTAATCAATCACATCAACTGCACACATGCAAAATCTAGCAATTAAGAACACAGAGAACACATGATTTATGTGGAAACCCTTGCGGGAGAAAACCATGGCACAATTTTTCTTATATATATCTCCTTTCTTCTTGTGGGCTCCAACCTACTAGAGACTCCAATCTCTATTTGACAAAAATATAGGCTCCAACCTACTGGATGCTTCAACCCCTATACAAATTGAGCTCCAACCCAACAAGAGACTCCAACCTATTAGTTCTCCAATGGCTGATATAGTTTTTTCCTCGCCAATCTGATTCAAACTCTAAATCTTTTCACAATCCTCACAATTCTGATTCAACCTCTAATTTTTTCACAATCCTCACAAATCTGATTCGAGCACACATTTCTTCTTAAATCTGAATATTATTATTATTTCAATTTTCTAGCTCAAATTCTATTATTTCATCACACAAATATCTTCAATATAGGTCTGATTTACTCTTCATATTTCTGCTCTCTCTTTTTTTTAATATTAGTCAGAAAATAAAATTGTTGCCTTCAAAACCTCCAATCAATCTTCTTTTATATCAGGCAAAGGGAGGCGAGTTTTTGAAAGTGTATGATCCTTCACGAAGGTTGCAACCCTTTTATATGGATGCAGCTTTTCATCCCCAACTTGGGTGCACCACTTAGAGGGTTGGCCCCTTATAAAAGAAATTAATTTAATTTATTTTTAGAATACTCCCCAATGAGGGTGTCACATAAGGGAGGGTCAGCCCATATAATAAAATATTTTATTTATTTTTAATTGCAGATTCAAAAGGGGTGCCAAGTGGGAGGGGTCGGCCTTTATGAATATTAATTTTAATCACCATTTTGTTAACTTCAAGCACTACATATTATCTCTTTAATTTCTTCCTTATATTCATTAATTACGGCCTTTATAAATAACTTCACAAATTCTTAAGCGCTGTCTTCACATCATGGATCACTACATTGATTTAACAATATCAATTGCTTCCTATGTATTAATTAAAATTAAATTGCTCCACTATGCCTTTCTTCGAATCATGAATGGTTTTTCCATCCTATCAATGTCCAATGTCTTGAATATGATCAATGTATTCCTGTCCACCTTCTTGACATCAATATGTCTTCTCAACTTTGACATCAATGACAACATTTCCAACAAAAGCTAGTTAAAAAATGGGCATTCAATCATGCTGATTAATGTAGATGATACCTCTGGATATATGAACTTGTGGACTCTGTGTCTTCTAAATTGTAACCATCCCTTGACAGATAGGGAGAGAAGTGAGCATCAGCTGAATGACACATCCTCTTGATAAAAAATGATCAGTAGGAGAGCATTTGGTCTGTAAGTGGAGGGAAATACTTGATCGATAGGGAGATGCCCTTTAGGCACTTAGCTGAGGGTCCCAAGGTTCTTACATCAAATATTATATTTTCCATGGTTTGCTTACCATATGGTTTTAAATCCTCTCTGTAAACTAATAAGGATAATGAAACTCTCAAAAGAATAAAGAAATGATGCGCAACATTAATATGCTTTTCTTAATACTATTCTCTGAATCTCTAGTTGAATGTCTGACCATTTTCCTTTGTTAAAATACTGCCATTTAAGTTTTGGAGAAATTGTAGGGCTGGGAAACCAGGATCAGTTTATTTTAAAAGGCTGGTTCCAACTGTTTGAATTTTAATAAATACACATATTTGGCAGAACCAAAGAAATCAACAAATTGTATCTGTTTTATTTGGCAGCAGCTCTGGCAAGGCTTCTCTTTCTCAGGGAAGCAAAACAAGTCATGGATATTGCTCATGTTAATGCAACTTCAAATTCAAAGGTAATGGACCTAATGCTGGTTCAGATTATCAGGGGACCAATGTAAATTGTAGTGAGACACCTATTATGATGGAGAACTGCATGTCTTGAACTTGTCTGCCTTCGCCATATCTTTTTGTCACCATGAAAGAAGAGTCTCACTATTAGGTTTGATCTTCTTGCAGTTGAATTGAAGAAGCCATTCTTTCCTTGCCATTCAAATGTATTCAAAAAGATTGTTGATGATGTTTCAGAATTTGGTGGTTTGAATGAGAGGCACTTTTTAAGAACAGAGACTACAAGGACAATGAAATAATGAATTCAAATCAGTTCTAATATAAGGTATCAGAAAGAATACAAATTATCAAATCCAAGTATTTTGTCATTATCTCTAAGATGAGACCAAATCATTTTTGAAGGTGAGGAAACTTATATGCTATGGTATAGCTCTTGGAAAATGCTGAAACTATAGTAATTATTCTTTACAATATGCTGATATATAAATGGAAGGACACAACAAGAAAGTTGTTGGGTTCTTTCTGCTTAAGATCTTATGGCAATGATTGGGGTAGTAACAATGTAATGTCTATTAAAGTTTTGAGCAAGAACTATTTGTTCCTGCATAGTTCACAATAATTTACAATTTTGGTACAATGGCTTTTGTTACTGTTTATGAGAGCCGGACTGCGGCTATTGGCTATAGGATTGTTAATGAGTAAATCAACTATGCAGAATGTGATAACCTGAGTTGAATCTGCTTTTCCATGTAGCTTGTAGAAAGGGAAAAGGAGGAATCCTCATTATATAAGAAGAATTGACAGGGCCATTTGGAATTTGTATTTATATAGCTAATTGCAAAATTTCTGATCATTATGTAACTGTATTTATGTGGATGTTTTTATTCCATGATAAATGCCTCAAAATGACAATGACTGGCTAGCACTTCAAAATATATTTTGAAATGTAGCTTTGAGATACAACTATATCATTTCTTGTATCATTAATTTCTTAGTTGTACAGGAACATGATAGCATAAGTTGTCAGATTTGGTTCAAACAGATATTTATTGTATGTAGAAATCATTGGAAACATTTCGTTAAGAGTATTTGATTGATCCTTAGGACATCATTGAAAGAGTTTTACTTGTCAATCCTGTGAGACAGAGTTCAAGGTTATACACGTTTATTCAGTGCAGGCAAGTGTGGCTTTACATTTCTGCAGTACAGTTTTTCTCTGGTTAAAATATGGACATCTTTGTTATTTATTATCAACAACAGTGCACTGCATTGTTTTCCTGTTTGTAGATGTTTATCATGTACTAGTTTGCCAATCAATATTCCAGATTTGATTGGCAAACCAATCTCTTAATATGCATAAAAGCAATGAACCACAACCAAGGAAAAGTGAATCCAAAAAATATAGATCATATATAATATATACTGCAGTTTGAATAAAGGATCTATTGAGAAGGAGAGTTAATTTGGCAGCAACCTGAAGTAAATTACCCTGCCCTCCTTTTTGGTGGAGCACCCCATTTAATCTGCACACTATTGTGCAAACTTGCATGCCAGCCTCAGTCATGTGCAACCTCATGTGCAGCTTCATGCTTCATGCACAACCTATGTGGTGCTAAGAACCATGCTGCACACCTGTGTGTAGCTCCTTGCTTTAGTGTATCAAACCATGCTACACAACTCCAAAGACATAACACAACTCATGTGCAACCCTTAGCATCTTGTGCCATTTGTACAACACCAAGGATCATTCCACATACCTTCACAGACAACTCAGTCAAATATTTGTGTGTCATTTACACCTACACAAATTAGCACACATAGAGCACACATCCAGAACATAGAGCAAAATGCTGCGCAACATCCCAAACTTCCATGCAACAATCCCACACCTTCTAGAGCTGTTTCATGACACACCCCTTATTGGCTTAGTGTGTGAACTGAATTTTAACCATTGGGAGATGAAGCACCTCACATGGAGACCCAAACAATTCAACCTCCATAATTAATTTGTTTACATGATTATGTAGTCTATAGATGTATATTCATAACATAAACAGATAGATAGGAGAAAATACATAGCCATACATCTCATTGGAGAGTATGCCATGTACAAAATGGACAGCTTAGTAAAAAATTGTTCCAATTCTTGTATTCTTCTGTGTCTACAACACATCTAGGTCCTCATCTAGAGAGTTGTCCCTTAGACCACCTAGTATTTGAATCATTGGTATTAGAGCAATACATTTTCAATGTCCTATCAAATAAGATTGAAGTATTTGAGCCTCAACATCAAACCATGAGATCCATCAGATTATCTCCCAAGCCATTACCAATGAGTTTGAATGGAAGAAGCAGAAGATGCAGTCCATGTGATGAGTGAAGATGAAATTGCAAGGCTCCTCAACAAAAGTTGTAGGCAACCAAGAGTAATTATATTGTTAGTCGGCCAAATAAAGTAAATAAATAAATTCTAATGTATGCAGCAAATGTTTTATATTATATGTTGTTATCGGGAGTTAAGTCCTCAACCATTTTGATTAGTTGTAACGGGTAGTTCCCGATGGTTGGTGTTCTCAACCACCGTCGACAACTATATATGTCTTGTTTCATTTGTATCGGGGATGGCACATGGGATTGTATACTGTACTTATTGCCATTAATGAATGAGAATACTATTGTTTTGTGCATATGCTTTCTTGAGCATTGGATATGTATGCTCTGTAAGTTATACTCTCATTTACTCTATTAATCAATCAAGTCATTTTTGTGAGTAAACAAAAGAAAACATTTCTATTTAATCAATTTGTTGAAGTCCCAAAATAGGTGCTTCTTTAGATCAATCATTAGGTAAAGCTTTTGATGCTGAATCTCGTAGATCATAAGTGAATGAATGTTCCAGCAAAATAAATTTTCCAATTTATTTAAATACAGTATAGCACAACAAATCTGAGTCTAAATATTTCAAATCCCTCATGAAATTATTTTTCAAAATAATTTGAAATACCCTCAAAGATTTAGTAATTCCTTAATAATTCTATGCACCCAATTTGACAAATTTTGCATAAAACTCCAAAAAACAATTCTATAAATGAAATATGATTTTAATATATGAAAATATGTTGTTACAATAACAAAAAAATCCAACATAAACAGTAGCAAAAAATTTAGAGATTATTCAAATAAAACAAACAACTGAAATTACAACTCACACAACACTACTAACATTAATTGACTCTAAATTGAAGAATGAAGTTCCTCAACAACCAGGGCTGCTCCAAAAAACTCCAAAGAAAATCAATCTTCTACATCACCAAACTGATCATAATTAACACCAAAAAATTGGAAACAAATCTTATAATCTTTACCAACAACTAAGCAGACCAACTTCACTTACAACCCGAGCTTTTCCAAACAAACCTCACTTGAAAGATGAACACTCCAGCTCATGGGAATGATGATAAGGCATGAAATAATATTAAAAAACATTCCACACAACAATGTCAACACTTACAACAAACTACAAACTTGGAATTGCACACAAACACCGCACTGAAACTAGTTGATGTGCAATAGATTGAGAAGCTCCTTTGCACTCCCTAGATGAGAATGCTCTCTTGAATCAAAAGGTTTTCTTCCTCTAATTCCAACAACTCATGGTTTTTTTATCCACAAGCCACAATCCTCTGACCCCTGCACATGGTTTTCATCTACATAAGTATATTGTAGAACATAGAGTTCATACATTGAAAAGTTATGAAGTTGAAATGGAAAAAAGATGTTGAAATGTGACTTTTCTCAAACTCCTCTTTCCTAGAAAAATAAATAAAACAATTATTTTCATCATTTTCTTGCAAAGAAGCTCACTATTTTGACCATTACAAGATTCCTTACCAAAGTTGGACAATAACTCCCTATATGCAAGTACTCATAAAAATTGTTGCACTATGTTGTCAACAACATTGTCATTGATGTCAAACTCTAGTATGGATATGTTGAGGAGTGTATGGTGTTGAGTAGGTGTTGCAGATGCATCACAGTCACTTGGTTTCCAAGTGCTTTTGAGAAAATTTGCACAAAGATTGTATAAGGTGACTGGGAAGTGTTTTGTATTTTGCTCCACATTTCTTTATTCTTGAAGATGTGCTTGCGCAGTTTGAAAGTGATGACCAGAGGTCTTTGAAGGTGTTATATCCAGAGTTTCAAGTTTTGGATTGTGTGGCAGCAGAAGATTGTGTGACAGAGTTTCAAGGTGTTATGTTTTGGTAGGTGTTGGAAGGATGTTTGGGAGAAATGGAATTGCTTTGCATTTCTTTGTGCTAAATTTTCTTGTTTTGTGGATTTGGGAATGTGCTAATATTGTTTGTACCTACCTTCTCTTGGTTTGTTTGGTGTTTAGCTACTTTGCAAGCTTGATTCATGAGTTGTTTCTCAATGGCAGTTTGACAAGTTGCACAGGATGATAGTATTCTCAAGTTTCATGTGTTTACACTAGTGTTTTGAATATTTTGTTGGTATTGGAATATTCCAGGGTGTTGTATGATGTTGCTACACGATCCACAAAAATCTTTAGGCCTTGGTGAAGTATGAATTTCGTTGCTTGATAGTTTTAATGTTGGTTTGGTCAACTTGGTGTGTTAGCATTGTTTGCAAATGGTGTAGATTTGAGTCTTGGTTAACCATTGATGTGGTCTGCCCTCACTTCTTTCCACCATGGAGGTGTTTGGTGCTGACCTATTTGGTGGTTACATGTTTGAGGTGCACATGAGGTGAAAGGTATATATGCAAGGTTAAGTTTTTGGAGATGCGTGTGGTGTGGAATGATGTATGTGTGATCATGTGTTGAGATCTGAATGCGAGCATGATCTCCTACGACTACCAAAAATATTGAGTAGAAGGTGTCTACATTTTAGTGTACCAGAAGTTGTTAGAGGCAGTGAGCTGAAGGTTGAGGATGGTAAAGAGACATTGTAGTGATTTTCCAATTGCTCTAAGGAAGTAAACCTCCTTGTAACTATTTCTTTGTAATCTGGAAGAAGTGATCTTCTTAGGCAGTGAGCCCTTGACAATGAGCCTATCTTTTTTTGGATAGTGAGTCCTCTAGGTAGTGAGCCCTAGGCAGTGAGCCTCTTGTAATCAGTTTTGATTTTCATATAGTGAGTTAATCCTCACTGTGGTTTTTCCCTTATAGCTTTTTCCATGTAAATGCCTGGTGTTCTATTGTAAATGTTAGTGGATGTGTTGTTTCATTTGTTTACATTCATGCTAATGCTTAATAAGGTTTGAAGGTTTTAATGCACAACTCACCCCCCTCTCAGTTGTCATGTGTCTTAACAATTGGTATAAGAGTAGAGGTTCCTTGGAAAGAGCTTAACTGCTTGAGATAGATCTAGATGACGCACAAGAATGGCATCAAAGCTCCTATGTTCAATGGAACAAATTATGCCTTATAAAAATTCAAGATGGAATCCTTTCTCACTACATTAGGGTTTGGTGTATGGAAATCAGTTGAAAATGGATATACTATGCCTAATACAGCTCCGCCAAGTGAAGATAAGATCAAGGAGTATGAGAACAATGGAAAAGTGAGGAATGCTATTTTGAGTGGGCTTTTAGATTCAGAACTTGTGCGCGTGATAAGCTGCAAAACTACTAAAGAGGTTTGGGAGAAGTTGAAGATCATTTATGAAGGAGATGGTAAAGTCAAGCAAGCAAAGATGCAAAATTTCAAGGCCATGTTTGAAACCTTGAGGATGCCAAAGGATGGAGATATTGCAAGATGCATGCATAGGGTGGATGAAATTGTCAACTCTATCAATGGTCTTGGTGGAAAACTGAAGGAAAATGAAGTTGTGAAAAGGGTATTGAGAAATCTTCCTAAATCCTATAGTGCTAAAGTTTATGCTATTGATGAAGCTCATAATTTGTATCAATATTCTAGAGATCAATTGTTTGTTGCTTTAACTACTTTTGAATTAAGAGAATTTGACAAAGATGCTCCAAGGAAAGAAATCGCTTTTAAAGTCAGGAAGAAAGTGAGGGATGATGAATCTGATCTGGATGATTTTGATGAAGTAGAAGCAAATTTTGTAAGAAGATTAAAAAAGGGCACTATCAGATATAGAGGTAAGTTACATTTTAAGTGTTTCAATTGTGTAAATATAGGTCATTATGCTTCAAAATGTCTAGATAAAAAGTTTCAAATGACAAACATAAAGAACATAAAGGTAAATCCTTCAAGAAGAGTTATTATGTTAAAGAGGATAGTGATGATGAGGAATTAGACCAATCGGATAATGAAAGTGATGAATGCTTGTTCATGGCTTTGAATGTTGGAACTAATTCTACTGGCCTTGAAAGATGTGTGAAGGAAATTGCTCCAGAAATAGACCATAGTATTGAAGGAACTATGTTGACTTCCCTTCATGCAAGAGAGGAGAGAAACTAATAGATAATTGATAGTGGATGTTCAAATCATCTGACAGATGATAATAATAAGTTTGTTAAGCATAAGAAATATGATGGTGCTTGTGTTAGGTTTGGTGATGACACATCTATTAAGATCTATGGAAAAGGTTCAATTAGTTTTGATGGAAAGCATAAGAAAAATGATGTTCTTTATTTCAAGGGTCTCCAACTTAATCTTCTCAGTGTAGGAAAAATGTGTAGCAGAGGATACAATCTGTTGTTTCAGGATGATGGTTGTGAAATCAAAAAAGGAAGATCCAAAATCTTCATTGTAGTAGGAACAAGGACATAAGGAAATGTTTATTAGCTCAAAAGTGCTAGTGGTAAGTGCTTTATGACTCAAATCAATTAAAGTTGGTTGTGGCATAAAAGAATGGGTTATATCAATTTTGATAACCTAGTAAAGATCAACTCTACTCTTACTGTGAGAGAGTTTCTAAGAATCACAAAGCCTATCAATGGAATTTGCAAAGAGTTTCAATTTGAAAAAAAACAAGGAACATGTTCAAAACTAAGGAACATTCTACTATACATAACTATGTGGACCTACCCGGACAAGAAGCCCTCAAGGTGATAGGTATCTCATGTTGTTAATTGATGATTACTTTAGAATGACTTGGGTAACCTTTCTTAAAGAAAAATAAGAAGCTCTAGGTAAGTTTAAAGCATTTAAGTCTATGGTTGAGAATGAGAAGGATTTGAAAATAAAGTGCTTAAGGTCTAATAGAGGTGGTGAGTTCACTTCAAATGAGTTTAACAATTTCTGGGAAGGTAATGGGATAAAAAAACATTTATCAGCTCCTGGGACTCTGCACTAGAATGGGGTTGTGGAGAGGAAGAACAAGGCAGCTTAGGAGGCAATAAGAACCATGTTGAAGGAAGCAAATCAATCGTATGTCTATTGGAGAGAAGCTATTCATACCATAGTTTACATTCTCAATAGAGGACAAGCAAGATTGAATAGTTCAAAGATCCCCTATGAGCTATGGTATGGAAAAAATCCTATTGTGAAATATATTAGTGTTTGAAAGTAAATGTTATATCATGAGGGACGAAGAAAACTTAGGAAAGTCTAATGCAAGATCAAATGAAGGGATCTTTCTTGAATACTCTACAAAGATCAAGACATATAGGTGCTACAACAAGAGACTGGAAAAGATAATTGAAAGTGCAAGTGTCAAAGTGGATGAAGAATCACATCAAAGATCAATGTTGATAGAAGGATATGAATCTAATGAACTTTTTAGAGAAGAAGAAAAAGGAGAAGAAAAAGAGATGGTAGTGGAAGAGGAAGAAGCTCTAGAAAATATCCCTAAGACTCCTAAGTATGTGTAGAAAAATCATTGTGAGGATCAAATAATTGGAGACAAGAGCAAAGGTGTACTGATAAGAAGAAAAGTTGCTATGGTAGGGGAATAGGTAAATTTTTGTCTACTCTCTAAGATAGACTCTAAAATAGTTATTGAAGCATTCAAGGATGAAAATTGGATCAATGTTATGGAAGAAGAACTAAGACAAATGAAAAGAATCAGACATGGGAACTAGTCCCAAGACTACAAAACAAGAATGTGATAGGAACTAAATGGGGTTTTATGAACAAGTTGAATGAGGATGGAGAATTTTTCTGAAACAAGGCTAGACTTGTGTGTAAAGGCTACTCACAAGTAGAAGGAATAGATTTTGAAGAGACTTTTGCTCTAGTGGCAAGAATGGGGGATATCAAGATGTTTTTGGATTTTGTAACACATAAAGACTTCAAGGCTTATCAAATGGATGTAAAGTTTACTTTTTTGAATGGTCAGTTAGGAGAGGAAGTGTACATTGAATAACTGAAAGGTTTTTAGTTATCAAAAGATCCTAATATGGTTTGTAGGTTGAAGAATGCATTATATGGGCTCAAATAGGATCCTAGAGCATGGTATGCAAGATTGGACATATACTTATTGCAACAAGGATTCAAAAAGGGCACCACAGACAACAACCTTTACTTCAAAGTTGAGAAAGATCAAATATTGAGTGTTGTGTATGTTGATGATATAATCTTTGGAGGAAATGAGACCATGTGTAAGAAGTTTGCAGAGGAGATGCAAAATGAGTTTGAAATTTAAATGCTTGGGGAGATGACTTTCTTCCTTGGGCTACAAATTAGTCAATCAGAAAAAAGGTATATTAATTTCACAATCAAAACATGTAAAGGAAATATTAAAGAGGTTTGGGATGGAGGACTCTAAACCAATATGTACTTCCATGGTTGTTGGTTACAAGTTAAGCAAAAATGATGAATCTCCTAAGACATATCAAACTAAGTATAGATCCATGATTGGTGGATTACTATATCTAAATACAACTAGCCCTGATATTATGCATGCAATATGTCTTGTGGAAAGACTTTAAAAAGATCCTAGAGAGTCACATGCCATAGCAGTCAAAAGGATATTCTGATATTTGAAGGGAACTTTGAACTTTGGTCTATGGTATTCTAAGGATATTAATTTCTTCTGGAGTGCTTATACATATGTAGATTGGGCAGGTTGTGTAGATGACAAAAGAAGTACAAGTGGAGGTATTTTCTTGGAAACATGCTAGTTTCTTTGATAAGTAAGAAGTAGGATTCAATGTCATCATCTATTGTAGAGGTATAATATATTGTTGCAACATATTGTTGTACACAGGTGCTATGGATGAAACAAACAGTGGAGGATATCAGAATATCATATGATGAACCTATTCGTATCTTGTGTGATAATACAAGTGCTATCAACATTTCAAAAAATCTGGTTATGCATTCAAGAACAAAGCATATTTCTATCTGATATCACTTTCTAAGAGAGAAAGTTGTTGAGAAGTGAAGTTGGAGTATGTGCCTACAAAGGACAAATAGCAGACATTTTCACAAAGGCTCTTCCAAAAGATACATTTGAGTATCTCAGACATAAGCTAAGGGTTATTGCTCCTCATTTCAACTAGATGCATAAGATTGTGCATCTATCTAGGGGAGCAATTCAAGATGTATTCTTTGTCCTAGACTGGTGAAGGCTACCTCTGAAGGGGAACATGTAGTGGTGTTTTCTAGATAATGTAGTTAGGGGGGGCATATCTTGTGCCTGAAGTGTTGTATGCAAGTGTTGCCCTTTTCTATTGGGGGAGAGAGAAGTCTAAAAAATGTAAGAGAATTTATAAGAGAAGAAAAGAGGGGGAGAGAGAATTTTGAAAAGAGGGAAATAAATGATCAAGGGGGAGAGTTGCTTGAGTTGGAGATACAAAGTTGCTTTTGTTGTTGATGGTTTTTCAACAAATGTTGTCATCAATGACAAAGGGGGAGATTGTTGCACTATGTTTTCATCAGTGTGGTCATTGATGTCAACCTTTGGTATGGATATGTTGAGGAGTGTATGGTGTTGAGTAGGTGTTGCAGATGCAGCAGAGTCACTTGGTTTCCAAGTTCTTTTGAGAAAATTTGCATAAAGATTGTACAAGGTGATTGGAAAGTATTTTGTATTTTACTCCACATTTTTTTATTCTTGAAGATGTGCTTGTGCTGTTTGAAAGTGATGATCAAAGGTCTTTGAAGGTTTTATATCTAAAGTTTCAAGTTTGGATCATGTACCAGTAGAAGATATGTTTGACAGTGTGTTGGACTATCTCTAGTTTGTGAAGGATTTATGGGAGAAATGGAATTGCCCCACATTTCTCTGCATTGAAATTTCTTGTCTTGTAGATGTGGGAATGGGATAATATTGTCTATACCTACCTTCCCTTGGTTTGTTTGGTATTCAGTTGCTTTGCAAGCTTGTTTCATGAGTTGTTTCTTAGTGGCAGTTTGACTGGTTGCACATGATGATAGTATTATCAAAATTCATGTGTTTGTGCTAGTTTTTTTGAATATTCTGTTAATGTTGGAATATTCCAAGGTGTTGTGTAATTTTTCTACATGGTCCACAATACTTTTAAGGCCTTAGTGAAGTATGAATTTGGTTGATTGATAGTGTTAATGTTGGTTTGTTGACTTGGTGTGTTAACATTGTTACAGATGTGCTTCATGGTTTTTGGAAGCTTGGTGTAGCATGTCAATGTAGACTTGGGTCTTGGTTAACCCTTGATGCGATACGCCCTCACTTCTTTCCATCACAAAGGTGTTTGGTATTGACCTATTTGGTGGTTCCACGTTTGAGGTGCACACATTTCATTAGGGTCGACCTAGAGAAGGTTTTTCGAGGTTGCAGAAGGTATATATGCAAGGTTAAGTTTTTGGAGATGTGTGGGGTGTGGAATGATGAATGTGTGATCATGTGTTGAGATATGAATGCAAGCATGAATGCCTAAGACTATTGGAAGTAGTGAGAAGGTGTCTACATTTTAGTGTGCCAAAAGTTGTTGGAGGTAGTGAATCGAAGGTTGTGGATGGTAAAGAGACATTGTGGTGGATTCTCTAGTTGCTCTAAGATAGTGAACCTCCTTGTAACTATTTCTTTGTAATCCAAAAGAAGTGATCTTCTTGGGAAATGGTCCCTTGGTAGTGAGCCTATCTCCTTTCATATAGTGAGTCCTTTGGGCAATGAGCCTTAGGTAGTGAGCCTCTTGTAATCAGTTTTTGTCTTCATACAGTGAGTTAATCCTCATCGTGGTTTTTCCCTTATACGGTTTTCCACATAAATATCTGGTATTCTATTGTGAATGTTTGTGGATGTGTTGTTTCATTTTTTACATTCATGCTAATGCTTAATAAGGTTTGAAGGTTTTAATGCACAATGATTCATCCCCTCCTCTTAGTTGTCCTGTGTGTTTAACAAAAACTACTAATAGAATACCCCTTGAACCTAGAGGTTACAAACCTCCTCAATAGAAACCTCATGCCTCATTCTGTATTGCCAACACAAAATAGCATATTAAAATATTTTATATTTAGTTGGCACTAATTAAGCTTCTTGAAAATATTAATTAATTGTGGGTCTAAATATTAAATACTGAATAAATTATTTTCCAAACTATTTTCTTAACCCACAAAAATATTGGAACGATAATTTTTCCATGAAATTAAATTAATTAAAATTGGTACATGACAAGTCGCCCTTCGCAAAATTGTTTGCTTTCAAGCAATTGCAATCCGCAATGTTCTACTTCTCTCTAATTCTCAAATTGATCAACGTCCTCTTATGAAGCTTCTATAAACTCTTTAATATTTGTTTTATCTAACCCCCTTTGTAAAACTTAGTGAACATATGATGTGTAACATTATAGAAACAATTTGTTGAACACAATGCAGTGCTAAGGGGGGGTGAATCAATATTTATTAAAACTTAACCATTCCCATTTGTAGATTAAACATCACATCACATAAATTAAGAAGAGTAGAAAAGAAAACATGCACCACACAAGGACACCAAGATTTTTATGTGGAAATCCCAATGAGGGAAAAACCATGGTGAGTTATCTCACAATATATGAAGCTCACTATTTACAAATATAACAATTTTTTTAAAGGCTCATCATATGCTAGTGTAGGAGGAGAAATATAGATCAGACTAATGAAACAAAGCATCTTGAAACCACTCTACAACTCTATCATATGAAAATTGATCTTGCATAAAACCAAAACACTTGAAACTTATAAGGAAGAATCCATATAACTTTGTGATTATATCCTCAAGTTTACACATTCATATCTATCTCACCAGAGGAATGCATAGCACTCCAATAGTCCATTATCGACACTTTATACTACTAGAGCACAAACTAGAATGTTGTTATTTATAACTTTCACTGTAAAAGACTTGATAACATGAAATCTTGGATATAACACCTTCACATCTTGTCCTTCTTATCTTTTGAAGTACACTTGACAAAAAAACTTGAACTACAGAGTGGTGCAGAACAAAAAATTGACTCTACCTCAGAGTATACACTGTAAATTCCTTAACCAATCTTCAACAACTTATCTCGATATGCAGTACACAAACTTGAAATGATATCAAAGTAGGCACACTATAAACATATCAGAACTTTTGTTTCGGCCTCTACAACATACTTATTCATTAGATTGAATGCCATTTCTACCTCATATTGCACTATTGACAATATCAACAGATATCTCCACACTTCCATTAACTCTAGAGTATTATACATTCTTTAGCATGCACTTTTGGAATCAATGACAACACATCTTGGGTTGACATCAATGACAACACTTATTTCCAACAATCTCCCCCCCTTTGTCACTGATGGCAACACCCATATATCTACAAGTCTTCTCTCCCCCTTTGACATCAAGGGAAAAAGGCATAATATCTTCTATTTTTATCAACCCAAAAATTGTGAAAACTCCCCCTTATTGTATGATTTCTTCAATAAATACTTCCTCTGAGATGACATGCCTAAAAAATGATGCTATGTATAGATTTTTTTCGAAAGAAACCAAAAATGATGTAATTCTCCACAAAATTTATATAGAGACCAAAATTATCTTAATTACACCTTTGTACCTTCCTTAGAAGGAAGGATATTCTTGTGAATTTCTTTGAGTTGTGCCATAGTGGAAACCCAGTATGCTTTTGTTGAAGAGAATATTATTTTGGAATTCAAACTATATGCACAAATCCTCAGCCTCCTCTACATTGCTTGGAGCCTTCATTTTATATTCAACATTTTCAACTTCAGCAAGTAACCTAGATAATGAAGAAAGTATCATCTTAACTGCTTCCCTTAACTACCCAAACTATTTCTTTATTTGCTAGCTCTGGTCTTGAAGCAATGACAATTTTAAGTGAATATTTTCAACTTGAGATCTAGTTGCCCCATCCTTATCCTTTGACAAATCATATATTTCGACCACTTGAGAGATCTGCGACTCAATGGAGTCTATTTGATCCTCAATGCTTTTAGTGGAACAAGGCCATTTTAAACAAAATTGATACACAAGCATTAACTTCATCCACACATTCTTTAAGCATATTTATATTATCTTACAAATTGTTGTGTGCATTGGCACACCGGTCAGATGCATTTTCCATCTTTTTGTCTTTTATCTTTCTCAGGGCCTCTTGCTCTACCTTTTGCTCCAAGTGAGAGGAATGATCTTTAGAGGAATCTATTACAAGTTTTAACTTTTGTTTTGAAGGAAAGGAATCATCAATGTTTTCCTTTGGTAAACCCTCTTGAATGGTCTTCAAAACATCTTCAATCAATTCAATCTTCTTTACATGCTCTTGTAGAATCTCTTTCCTTGTGGAATCATGCAGAATGTCTCCAAGTTGTAGCTTATGGAGGGGAGAAAGTTTAGAAAAATCAACCTTTCCTTCTAGGGTGGGAATTTTTAGAAGCTGAGGTGTTACCACATGTTGAAATTGCATTTGCATTCCAAGTAAATCCTTAAAAGATTCTAAAAAGGAAGGAATTTGACCTATGTCCACATAAGCATCTTGCTTCTCAACTGTCTTATCTTTTGCATTTTGAACTATCTCGGGATTATCTTACACATTATTCCCTGAATTTTTTGAAGGAGCAACATTATGTTTCAAAGGATGGACACCAACTTCACCTTGAATTTGTGCATTAGTATTTACCGGAGGAGCAATCTCCTAATTTTTCTTAGTCTTTTCGTTTCTCATCACCATTTATCACATTGCCTTCAAAAACTGATATATCTATGTCTTGAGTAGACACATCAGGTATATCTTGTAGGATAATGTCATCCAGAGGAACTTGACTCTTAGAAGTCATCTCAACCTTCTTCGTTTCTTCAAGGATTTTGGTTGTATTTTCATCTAACTCTTTCTCTTCATCCTTTTCTACCTCCATACCAGAGACTGATTGCACTTTTTGCACACTAGAGATACCTTCTCCTTCTTGCAATCCAAATGGTCTTTGTACTTCCTTCTGACCAGATATGTTTTTCACATTTTTATTTTTTGTATTACGTACATGTGGATTAGTATCAACTTCATTGTGTAAAGCATTGTTGATTTTCTTTGTGGCCTCTTTGCTCTCATTCTAAATCTTCCTTTTGACATTTTCATCCAAGATCATTAGTAAATCTATTCTCCTTTTAGTGCAGAGCTCCTTGACTTGTCTCCTAATAATATTTTTCTTTTCTTCCTGGGAGATAGAGACCCTAGACTTGTCAATTGCTTGTTGTTTCATTTCTTCATCTACCTTGATAACTTATTATCTTCTTTGTCTCAAAACCTTAGCAAATCTATTCAGAGCTTTGATAACAATATCATTGAAGGGAATGTTCTGCATGGGCATATATTCAATGAATGCCTTCTCAATTTTTTTCTTGTCTTCAGGAGGGACATCCAGATGTAGCTCCATTTTATCATCCAGTATGATATAATCAACAATTCCATTTAAGATGGCCCCAAAATCAAGTGGTTCATGTGTAAGCAGAGGGGTCTTCTCACTATCCGCTTTTGCAATCTTCTTCCCTTTCTTCTTTTGTTGGGAGATATCTTCTTTTTCAACTTCTTCAACATCATCCAATTCTTCCTCATTCATCTTCTCTCTCTTTTCCTTCTGTTTAGGCCTGGAATGTCCAACTTTAGTGGCCTTTTCCTCTAGAGGAGTTGCAATGTAGCTTTAATTTTACTGCTAGATGTTTGTGTGGGCTCATAGGGTTGCAGAGCAAATGTAACAACAAAGGAGGATCTACCTAATCTCCTTGGACCTTGACTAGTTTTCAGAGGAACAAATTTTCAATGATATTAGTTGTAGTAATTGAATAAGTACCCAATATCTTGTGGAGCTCATCTTTATCTTTTATCTTTGAATAGCATGGAGCACCAATCTCCTTAATCACTCTTTCCACTTTCTTTTCACTGGATTCTTCTCTCTGCTTCTGGTAAATTTCATCCATAATTTCTCTATATGTACCAAATCTTTTTACTTTGGGATCCTTAGGTTTTGCAATATAATATCTACATAACCTTGTACAAATTCATTCTTAACTTCATAGGGCATCTCAAGTATCCATAAGGTTCTAGGTTCCACTGCTTCCATAAAACAATGATCCTTGTTTACCATAAAATTTATCTCATTTTCATACTTTCAAACTAAACTATATGGTATCCTATATCTACTTTACAAATCTCATTTTTCAAATTCTTAAAAAATCCCTAATAGAAAGTAGTGAAAGCTTGCTCATTCTAGAAACTTTTTATATATCATGTAATATGTGTTGCTATAGGAGTGAATTTGTCCCTCTTTTACCCTCAAAACCAAGCAACTCATTCAAAAATAAGAAATTAAGGAATATAATCAAAGAACCAAACTTGAAATTATAATTGGTTTCTTTTTTTTTCCTTATGTTCTCTATTAG
>VDFB02300784.1:0-87030 GCA_007258455.2 Sequoia sempervirens
AATCTGGGAATTGACATTCATCAGCTTTGGATTGGAAACCGATCATCTAACATTACCATCACTTGCTTCTTCATTACAATTCAAGGCCTGCTTGTAATCAGGTTCCATTGCATTAGTTTGATAGTTTTGGATATTTAGATTTGTCAATATTATTATTGCTGCTGTAGGTGCACTTTCAAAATCAGAATTGTAATTGCATTTAAAGTTCACTAAGAGCCAAGAGTCTTGGCCTAATTTTTACCAGCAATTTAATTGGAATAGTTTATCAATAAAGGAGATCTAAGTTACACATCCAATTCTGATGTAATGTTCATATTATCATGTCTTTGATCTGCATATTAGTTGCATGCCAATTAAATGACGAAATGTCACTTGGCTGCAGGTGATTAGTTTGCAAATAGAAATCATATATGTGCATTGTAAAAGAACTGAAAGAGTCATCCTTGCATTTAGATTATAATTTAGTCATTGGAGCATTGATTTTTAAGTGTTTGAAGCATTTTATCATCATCTTCAAGCAAACAAATCAAACTGAAACAACAACCAGCAAACAAGAACATTGTGCACAAATTGTTTGACAAAATTACAAGGCAGAAAAATTGAAGAAATTGAGGTCAGTTTGAGCTAGGCTCATTACAGAAACTAAAGTTGTCAACAAATGGATTGAGGGTTATCTAAGAATTTATGTGTTCGGGTATAAAATAGATTGAGTTAAGTGGTTGCACTTGGAAGAGCACGACTACAACACTTCCGACCATATCTCCATAGGTATATCTCCTTTTATGGCTACATATGGACATAATGTTTTAACTTTTGTGGATTTAGCAATCACAAAAAATAGGTTACTTGGAGCAACACCTATGATTAGGCAAAGCTAAGAGATATTGCAATCTCTTAAGGATCATCTTCATCATGCCCAAAATCAATAGAAGCTCTATGTGGATCAACAGTGTATAGAACAAATGTTTGAAGTTGGGAACATGATCTACCTAAGGCTACAACTATATAGACAGTCTTCATCAAAATAAACGAGCAGAAAAGTTGAAGCCATCATTTTATGGTCCTTTTAAGATCATAAGGAAGGTGGAAAAGGTAGCTTATAAACTAGAGCTTCCAAAGAATAGTAGAATTCTCAATATCTTTCATGTGTCATTCCTTAAAAGGGTGTTGGGACAAAACATTGAACCTTTCAAAAACTTGTCACCTTTGGATGATGAAGGATAATTTTTTTTGATACTAAAAGCTATCTTTGATACTCGAGAAAGAAAGTTGAGGAATTGAACCATCACGGAGTATTTGGTGCAATGGAAAGACCTACCAATTGGAGATGCTACATGGGAAGGAGTTGACATTTTGAAGCATCCAAAATTGAAACTGTTGGAGACCATTTTATTTACGGGAGGGTGGACTGTCGTGACCCCTTTTCCAATAAGTTCCTGCGATGTTCCATAAGCCCATTTACCGTTTCCTTGTAGCATGCTCACTATATTTTAAACAAATGTTGAAAGATGTGATAGTTTTCATTCCTTCATTTGTTCCACCTAGAGAACACAAGCTACGCACCCCACTCCTTGATAGAGAATATTCCAAGGTGAGTGTGTTGATGGAGGATATGAGACAAACTTGGATAAGGGTGGATGTTCCATCATCATGGATGGGTGGATTGATAGCAAACATCGGCTACTCAACATTATTATTGTTACATGTACAACTAGCTCTTATTTTCTTAGAGCTATGGATTGTTTGGGGGAAAGGAAGGATGCAAACCTTCAATTTTAATTTTTGAGAGATGCCATAGAAGAGGTTGGAGCCTCTAATGTTGTATAAGTAGTGACCGATTCAGCCCGTGTGTGTAAGCTAGTTGGATTGATGGTAGAGTGTGCTTATAAGCACATTTTTCTTACCCATGTTGTGTTCATGCATTGAAAAATATCTTGAAGGAAATTGGAAAGATAGATGGGGTGAAGGTAGTGGTGTCAAAGGCTAGAGATGTTCAGATGTTCATTTGCAATCATCACATTTCACTTGCTTTGTTCAAGACATTTTTGAGGAAGGAATTCCTCAAGCCCATGGACACTAGATATGCTAGCTACTTCATTTTGTTAGAGAGGATGCTTGAGGTCTTGAAAGCTTTACAATTAATGGTGGTCAATACAAAGTGGGGTAGATGGCAAGAGGCAAGCACACTGGAAGGAAGAAGTATAAAGCAAAAAATCATTGATGATGATTGGTGGTCCACAATGAGATAAAAAAAATTTAAGTTGCTGATTTTATTATTTAATTTTTAAATTGTTAATTTAAATATTTTAAATTTATTAGTGTTTCTAAATTTTAACTTGTAAAATATTTCCATTTTTTTGAAGATTTTAATTTTTGTAACTTGTTTGCACTTGCAGATATGTTTGCTCCTTCATTGGGCATATTGTGTGAGTAATTACATATGCATATTGTGTGAGTAATTACATATGCTGATACTCACTCTCCTAGTCTGGGAGAGATTTATTAAATCTTTGATAGCATGTTTGGGAAGATAATGCAATTAATTCATAGCAAGGACCCTACTTTGGGATTTTATGAGGAGCATCCTAGGTCCATTGTGATGCAAAGGTGGAACGCTATGAACACCACGCTTCACTTGACAGCCTATGCTCTCAATCCCAAATGGTATATAGTAAGACTTGGGAGAGTGCCTCCATCTCATGATGAAGAGGTGAAAGAAGGTGTCATGAAGGCCCTTAGGAAAATGTATACTGAAGAGGAATATGCTTTACTTTGCACATAGTGGCTTGTATTTTTCAATCTTCATGGTCCAACCTTCAACAAACCAAAGGCAAGGTTGAATAGAGCTACATTAGCTCAAAATGAACCTATTGGATGGTGGACATGGCATGGCAAGGATCCACCAGAGTTGAGGTTACTTGTCATTTATCTTCTTTCATAGGTTGCCAGTTCCTTTGTTACAAAGACGAATTGGTCCACATATAGCTCCATCCAATCAGTCAAGAGGAACAACCTTACCTCTAAACAAATGGAGAAGTTGTTGGTTGCACACAGTGCTTTGTAGTTACAAGATCGACAAACTCCTGACTATCATCAAATCCCAACCTTATGTTAGGATTTTGATCCCGAAGATGCTATACAAATCGATGGGGAGGAGACACAAGAGGGATTGGTTGGGGTTCCATTACCTAAGACAACCCCTTATAGTGGCAATGGCTTAGACTCGACGTCCGATTTTTATATAGACCTACCATTTGCATCTGCTGATTAGGAACAGCCATATATTTCTATGTTTTTGTCATTTTATAGTTGATACTTGGAGCCTTTGGGCATTTTGTTATAATTCTTATATAATATGTATGCACATTGACAATGAAAGCATTTGAATTTTGTTAATTTGTTTGTCAATTCTCATGTGAAATCTCAATTCAAGTCTAATGTTATATTTTTGTTGGCGTTTAAATTAGCACCTCTGGAGTGCTGATTGTAAACGTTCAGCTATTTCAAATGTTTTGCAACACTTCTTCGTTATTTAAAGAGGAGAAGTCCCTCTCTGCTGGGAGCAATGCGTAGGGAAGGGAAATGTCTAACTAAGTTCCTATCTTTTATGCTTCAGCGGCAGGACACAAGGGCGCATAAACACAATGCGCCGTAGCTACGCTTTTCTCTGGTTTCTGCAGATCTTAACTACGACTAACTAGCTTCTATCTATCCAATACCTTCAAGATGAACAGAGCATGAGGGTAAAGGAGTGGGAATGGGATGGTTGGATCACTTGAATTCACCGTCTCCAGAGGATATGACCGAGGCTCTGAACTCTCGGGTATACACTGGGATAAGGTTGGTACAAGCAAACACTCTGCACGGTAAACTAGATCTGAGATCTGCCAAGGAGGAGGGACTCCTATCCGAGGTATGAGCTTAAGCAATAGTTTACTAGAAACAACAGAATCACGATGCCTTGGCCAACGAGCTTGCTAAGGAGGAGGGACTCCTATCCGAAGTATAGCTTGGAAGTCAATACATTAAACAACATCAAACGACAAATGTCAATAACAAATATCCAAGGAGGAGGGACTCCTATCCGAGGAGGGAAATGAGACAACAAGCTATTAAACACAGGACGTAGACATAACTCAAATAAGATGATCAAAATGCAAGCGCCTTCTGATATTCTTCTTCAATGCTTTATCAACGAACTACAAAAGTTGGGAGAGCAAAGGCACGAAATCATGCACAATTACAATCAACCAACGAACTCTCATCCAAGAGTGAACAAATATTAGCTTTCAAAGTGTTGGCAACAATGGCGCCCAACAATTGCATAACAAGTAAAAAGGTTAAGCAATATGGAAACCAGGACTTTCGCCGGACTTCGAAGGCGGCTGCGGGTTGTTTTGCGTCAGTTCACTGATCGGTAACAGGGCGCATTGCTTGGGCGAGGAAGCGGCGTTGAGTGAAGGAAGAGCTGGCACGGTTCGCGAGGAATCGCTAAAGAAGTCAGCGGAAACTGCCGGTTGGCTGAAAAGCAAACTTAAGGTGAACTTAAGTAAAGTCTCCACCAAGAAAATAGACATCCACAGTGGAGATCTAAGATCCCTACAAAATCCTTGGAAGTCAATTAGACATCCTTAATTAGTGCGATCTGACAATGCATGATTTAAGGAAAGTGGAGTTAAACTTGGAAAGAAGCATCAAGTTAACTCCAACTACATTTAATAGCATCTCGAGTTGACTTGGAAAGAAGCATCAAGTCAACTCAAGTCTCATGAATGCCACTTGGAGGGTGTATGGCGTCCTTTTCTGGTGCATTTATAGCTCGCCACTAATCAGCAGTGTCTCAATCCATTGATTGACTTCATCAGCTTCTGGGGAGTTAATGCTCTGTAGGATGATGATGTGGCGTCGGAGCATGACCTCACCCGTTGTGAGCTGATTTCCGAAGTCAATACACTGAGATGCTGCCTCTTCTAACTTGGTTGATAAAGCTGCTACCTTAGCCAGCTTACAACCCTCTGGATCATCAAGAAAGGTACTGCGGATGACGTCTCTGAACTGGTTCTGTACAGTCACCAACTCGACGTATTCTCCTCCCTCACGCTGATATTCCATGCAAGGGAAAGATATTACCAACATTCTTGCGAAGTTGATAATAGTGGCAACCACCCTTCTGTAATCAATCAACTCTACTGAATGAGCGTCGTAGGCTTTCACCGTGTACGCCAATTGTTCCTTCCAAGCAAAAAGATGTTGCTTGTTTTCCTCAGAGTATACTGATTGATATGCTAATTGCAAATCTGCAATTGTACTTTCGTCTTCAAGCCTCTTTTCTGCAATCCTTTGTTCCGACTGCTGGATCTCCACACGAAGTTCATGTGCTCTATCCCGTAACTAGTATAGGTTCGCCAGTACGCATCTACCCTTGAGAACAAACTCTTCCACCTGATTTCTCAAGTGTTTGCCGAATGTTAACAATTGCCGATGATTTTGTTCGGCGGGGAGATCTAGTAGTCCTGCTGGTAGGGTTGAGACGTTTGGTGTGCCATGTATCAAGCTAGTTATGTAAGACCTCAGTTTCTGATTTTCAGCCTTTAAGGCTGCCTTTTCTTTACCATCCTTTGCCATCCTTTCTTGCGCGCTCACCGAAGCTATTCCGAGAAGGTCGGCCTCCACCTGTCGTGTAGTCTTCCCGAGGTTAAGTTGAGACAAAGTGTAGTCTTCTACTTGAACCTCATGTATGCTTTTCTCTACTGGTGGAGCGGCAGTCTCTATGATGATCTCGCACTCTGCATTCCTTTCTATGTGAACTTGTTTCTTTAACCTCTTCGCCGACGTGTCTTGTGGGACGTGGTCGAATTCGGTAAAGTCAAGTTCATACGAGGGTTTTTCCCTCTTTCTTCCTAGGAAGCCTTCCAGCCAAATAGAATCTCGGCGAACTTAAAACAGGAGGGCGTGAAGCGCCAGATACTAGATGTGTGAGGCGTAACGGGCAATGTCTCACCGATTAAGCGAATCAAGTCGGTGAGGACTTGTATACAACGTGATCACGGTGATGGAAATACGTTTCCATATAGGGCATCGTTACAGCTGTACGCTTCTATTGTTGTTGCTTCGCCATTGGTTGACCAACTGGTTCTTCTTAATCTTCTTCTTTGGATTTCCTCGCGTGATAACCTGGCGAATCGGGGATAGCGGTTTCTGCCTCTTTGTTAAAGGGCGCTTAATGCCCATGATTATTTACCGGACTATGTGGCGAAACTCCAGGTGTCCTGCAATGTTCTAAGTTTTGACATCGTCATCCCTGGGGAGGATTGCACCATTATACGCCTTGGACTTTCCTTCTTGAAGTGGAAGGTGGTGTAGAACGTGGCTGACTCTACGTTACGTGAAATTATCACCTTCCTTGATTTCTTCTTTGTCGAGATAGAGTTGGCTATTTCTAACCGCTCTACTCTATCTTTCTTCTATAGATGTGTCTTCTTTGGCATACCAATCCACTCTCGGGAGTGGTTGGGAGTCAACTGAATCTGCGAAGAATGTGGGGAGAATGACTTCCCCTTCATCATCTGACAGGCCCTCAATGTCTGCTGACATGAAATCAGCAATCTGTGGGAGTCTGAATCTGCTATAGTTCCTTCTTCGCACTTCATACTCGTCTTTACAATTCACCCAATAATCTTCCATAGAAGACTTATGTGACGAGTGTTGCTCGAGGTGTGCTGCATAGAGTCCTCTGGGATCATAGGATCTTCTATCAATGAGATATTTGAGGTTAAACCTCCTTGTTTCTTGACCCATCATCTTTGCATCCGCCACGAATCCACATCTATATAGTCCCATTTCAACGGGAAAGTTAACAGCTGTCTTCCTCTTCAAGCGCAAGTGGATATGAACCTCGGACAACTGTCTCAGGAACTCCATGAAGACTACCCTATCCGAAGGGTGTCTTGGTAGCATGGTAGGGTGGCCAATGTAGCCATACACGCGTATGTAGGAGAATGTAGGAAATTGGATGAACCAATCTGCCCAATCCGCCATTGCCTCTCTGGCTGTCTGTGAAATACGCACGTGCATCTCATGGTTAAGCTCACGAACTATGTGCATGGTGAAGTGATCACTTGTCTTCTTGAAGTGCCTTTCCGCTTGAGTAAACTCAAGGCGTGTGAAAAACTCGTGAACCTTCTGCACACCTAAGGTTCCCACATTGTTCAATAACCTGAAATCGCCTTGGAAGGCTATCAAGTATACCAGGTAGGAGCACATGTGGAACCTATGAGCTTCCAGATACCCAATGATTTGTCGGTGGAGTGTGTCACTGATCAAAGTGGCCCAGTCATAGTATTCCCTCCTGCCAATGATTTTAGCGATGACATAGTACATCCATGGCTGGAATTGACGACCATCTTCTTCTCCAGTGACTCTATTGAGTAGAGTGATTAACGCTGCGTACTCGTCTTTACATTCTCCTCGCCCCAACAACTTAGGCAAGCTTGCCTTTGTCACTTTTAGCCATTTTTCGGCCATTATCCTTTGACATTTGTCCTTGGCTGTCTCAAAAGCTTTCTCACATGCCGTCAATGATATGACTTTGCTGTTAGGATGTGAGGGAATATCAAAACATCTTTCGATATCTTGAGGCTTTAAACTGCAAACAATCCTTCCATCTGCTGCTCTGATTTCTCTGGTGGTAGGGTTGTAATGCTTGATACAAGCAATTACAAGTTCTACGCTTTGTAGTGTGATGGGAATTGATGCGGCTTGCAGCAACCCGGATTCTTCAATATTCTGCAATGTGATTTGATTCATGCCTTCTAGCTGCTCCAAATCGACCACTGGATTTACTTGGTGTAAATTTGTGTCAACTGTTTTCAGGTAATCATGGAGCAAGACCGTCTTGGTCTCGTACTGTACCTGGGAGTACTGCATCCTGAAAAACTTGAAGATTGACTGTAAGCTTGACCTAGTTCAGATGATTTTCGGAAACCCTTAAAAATAGCGCCCTGCTGAGAAGTATTTTTTCGGAAAAAATCTGGCACATGGGTTTTGTTCGTGCTTCAATGCTGAACAAACCCAGTTCCTCAGAATTTGGATTCTGAAACTTTTTCGGAAAAACCCCCAAAAATGGGGGCAGCAAGTTTGCTGATTTTGGAAAATTTGTCGAGATGGGTTTCTCTGGAAAATGATGCTGAATCTACCCAGTTGATCTGATCTGATATAGCCTGTTGCTTTCTCTGTCAAATGTAAGAAAACCTAAGACCAGAAGAGAGGAAAAAGACAGAAGATGGATTGGAAATTTTATCTGATTCCCTGGAAAATTCTATCTCTGGATCCAATCCTCAAAGTAGCAATCCTTTCCTGCTTCAGATCTGCAAGAAAAATGAAGAACGGATGAAAACCTTCTTCAGATCTATCAATGGCGTCCTTGAGAGCTTGTGGCTGATCTTGATCTTTTATCCTGCAAAGAAATAATGAAATGGGACGCCTTCCTCTTGAATATATATGTTTATGCTTTAGATCCACAAATTTGGGGACCTAACACAAGCTCAAAAGGTGATTTGGGCTTGATCTAAAGTTAAAAAGGTGATTTCCACTGATTGTGGAGCCTTTTAGCCAACTTTAACTCAAAAACTCTTGACTTTAGTCAACAATTGACCCTTGACTTCCTTTAGGCGTCCCTTTTGGTCTTTTGCAAGTTTTTTTTTAAAGTATTTTCTCTCCTGAAAGCTCTCTGTTTGATCTTGAATCTGGCGTTATCTGTTGATCCTGAGATGTTGTGAACACATTCACTGCGGAGCTAGATCCAAACTGAAGAGAAGTGCCTGGGAGAGATGGTGATGAAAAGCTGAGTTTAGGGCTTCAACAGAATGGGCGCCTTTCCCAAGAAAAGGCGCTTTTGCCAATGCCTTAGTGATTTTTCAATCTTCGTTCTTCAGCTTTTTTGAAATGACCTCTCGTGCTTTGATCTGGATTTCTCGTTGATCGGAGAGTCAGATGTTTTCACTTGATGTCTCATCAGGTACCCAGCTCTGTTCAGCCAAGAATGACTGACTTCAGAAAACTTGGATCTCATTTTAGGATTCCTTTATTCAAGGGCGCCCCTCCTTGAAAAGGGCGCTTTTACCTTTTGGGCTGATTATCTTCATCTGAAAAGTTGCCTACTTCGATCTGGATTATCCGTTGAATGCTCTGTCAGATGTCGATGCTCGCAGTTGCGTTTCCGAGATCCATTTGGGCTGAGAAGGTTATCCTGGAAAGCCTTTTATCATTTATCAACATCTGGAGGTCAAGAAAGAAGGGCGCCTTTCTTTTGGAAAGGCTCTTTTTTCTTAGAACTTTGCCGTTAACTGTGGTTTCCTGACAATTCCTCAACTGCCTCTTTTTGCTTCGTCAGCAGTTGCTAGTGATCTATTCATCGGATGATCTGGATGTTTGTTTCACTGTCGAGCCAGCACTCAAACGTCAAGAATGACTGCTTTGGATGATCGTACTGACTGCATTTGACTTTCAAAGATCATGGGCGCCCCTGCTTGAAAAAGGCTCTTTTCAGCATGTGAACAATCTCTCCTTCGTAACATTTCCAGAGTTAGTCAAATTTTGACCTTTTTCACTTTCAAGAATCTCCTTCATCAAACAGCATCATTTTTGACCTTTTCCGCCATGGTTGTGTCGTTGAAGCTTTTGAAGCTTAGCTTTCAGCACCTGGTACTGGCCAATCTGCCATTAATGGCTATGGAGCTCCTAACTTTGTTCCTGAAAAGAAATAGACCCGCGAGTGGTAAAATATAACATTGATTAGGCTTGACAATGTGATGGTAAAGCCCTTTTAGAGCTGTCAAAATCCATTTTCGATCATTTTACGGGAAGATTACAACATTTCGCAGGATTCAGAAAATAGGGGCGAAAAACCCTAATTTTCAAATTTTCAGAATTTTGCACACGTGTTCCTTGACAGAAACCCACCAAGATTCTATGATTGGTTTGACCTAAAACAGACTTTACATGGCATTTTAACAAGATTTAGCTCAATTTACACAGAATGCCAAAAAATTTATTTGGGGTACAACATAGGCTCCGTCTGGTGACCATGTCGGATACCTACGGCATAGGAGAACCGAGAATCTCAAGTTTCGTAGACCAGTATATATAATCAATTGGGTAGCGGAGTCAGGACTTTGGTTCCATACATTCCTAAAAATAGAGTTCACCTTATTTATTGGGTTCCCCAATTTATTCACCTACGACAAAACATCTAAGAAATCACCTAAAACACGACAATACATCACTGAACGGGGAAAAACATAACAACATAACGTTAAAGCAAGGAAAAGTATTTACAATATATACTCACCCCATCCCCGAAGGGATGAAATGCTTCAAGTACTGCCCGTTGTAAGGCAGTGGGAAAAGCTTCCCGTCTGAATGTGAGAGAATATAGGAATTCTCTCCTGCAATATTATGAATCAGGAACGGCCCCAGCCAAAGGGAGTCGAATGTTCCGTGCATTCCCTTTGGTTCGTGTCTCTTGTCCCATAATAGGACTTTATCTCCAATCTCAAAGTCTCGTTTCCGAGCCTTCTTGTCGAAGATCTTCTTCACTCGCTCTTGATGTTGAGTGATCTTATCAACTATCTCCACCCTTTCTTCTTGAAGTTTCATCAGGCATAAGATACGTTTCTCAATAGGATCTTTGAATTCCTCATCTTCTATTGTGGATGCCAGCTGCAAAGCGGACAACTCTAGAGTGATGGGTAGCGCAGCTTCAGTGCCATATAGGATTATGAAAGGTGAAGTGCCGATAGCTCTCTTGGGCGTGATTCTATCAGCCCAAAGAGCATCGTACAATTTTGTGTGCCAAGCCCGTTGATTGGAATCAACCATCTTGCGCACTATTGTGACTATGTTTTTATTTGACGATTCGGCTTGTCCATTACCTTGTGGATAGTAATCTGAAGAATGGGACAAGGTGATGCTGTAGTCAAAACAAAATTCTATCAACTCCTCTGACGAGAAGCTTGTAGCGTTGTCAGTCACGATCTTTTTGGGTACTCCGAAGCGTGTAATGATGTTCTCTTTGAGGAAGTTACACACCACCTCGGAAGTAGCCTGCTTTACAGGATTCGCCTCAACCCACTTAGTGAAATAGTCTTTTCATTTGTGGCGGCGTGGGCGGTAATCGCTGCTAGAATGGCGATTGATGGAAGCATTCCACAATCAAACATCGCGGAGAGTCACTTCTCATCAAAGGGTTACGCATTCAAGATCTTCGCGGGCATCCATTCTTTTTAGCCGACTTTGAATTTCGCGGCCGCGCCATTTGGGTGCACGAGGATGCACGTAGCTAAAGCACGGTTTACGCGAGAGGGACTTCTCCTCTTTAAATAGCGAAAAGTGTTGCAAAACATTTGAAATAAATTTGAGCGTTTACAATCCCGGCACTCAGAGAGTGCTAATTGCGCTAACACTCTCAAATAAGTAAACGTTGGGAATTGTAGAAATAAGCATCCAACTTTACTTACCACCTTATAGGCCTCATCAGATACCCTTCTCCTCTCAAGAGTTGGATCAAAATTGAAAAGAAAAGGTGCGAAGAAAGAATCAATAACCCGCCTAAAATGATGGAAGCTTTCCTTCAATTCCAGTTGATAGAAGAATTTATACATAGGTACCAACATCCGATTTCCTTTTGTGGATAGACCTAGAAATTGTCTCATTATAGCTGCTGCATACACTAGGTAAGAAGTCATATAGGTTTTAATGTGGAAAGGCGATGATCAATTGCTCCATATATTTCATCAACGTCTGTTTGCTTACAATTACATTAATTACTTTTGTCTTCTTATAAATCACGATAGCCATTTAAAGCACATTCAATCATGAAAAGTGGATGATTCTTGAAAGCCTTTTACTATGCTTAAAATGTGATCCTTATCTTTGGCGTCATCTTTTGAAATCCACATAGCGAGTTCCTTTGGCCATCTAAAGCGAAGTTATCTAAAACTAGCTAGCCATTTAGATTATTTATTAGGTTTTTAGCCTTGTTGGGATCAGCGTCAAAGACTTCTTGTGCTTTTTGTATAGAGATATCAATGTATTTCTCCATTTGAGGAACCTTAAACACAATGTCAAAGAAGTCAGGGTCGAGTCTTAAAATCTCGTGCCCAGAAGAATCGATCACACTTCTGCTTTCCCTGATGTAATGAGATGCCACTTGAAGGACAAATTCCGTATTGTGTGTAGCAGTAGGAAACATAGCTACCAAATGCAGGTTACTGTGTACAATTGCTCTCATCGGGTCAGGAAGAGGCTTCATCTCTATTTGCTTTGCAAAATCAACCAAGTCTTGATGGCCAACCTCTGTGTCTTTTATTTCTTCCACCTTGGAGACCACTACAGTTGGCGGATAGACACCTTGATATTTATATTTCATTTTGCCTTTTGCTTTTGAAGAAGCTGTGGAGGTTTATTGAAAGGTCACATCAAGAGCAAGCTGAATCTTTTTGATTAACCAACTTTGAAGGTTTTGAAAAAGGCGCCAAATTATTAAGGTCGGAACAAACATTAGTCATTAGATAGCATGGGAATGCGCAAAACGAGTAATGATGATGAGCAAGCGTGAAGCGGATGGAGAGGTACACAAAACGATGCACAAAATGGAAGGAGCAAGGTCCAAGACTGAATTGGGCAAGTTTGAAACATTTCAGGGAAAAATTGTGAAAAGTGTAAGGGCGCACTTTTTCAGCGCCCTTACATTTTGGGGAATTCTGACTTTGATGCAGGGGCGCTGAAAAACAGTGCTCGTGCATTTCTCAGTGTTAGAAAAAATTGTGAAATGTCAGGGCGCACTTTTTCAGCGCTATGACATTTCTCACAATGAAGTTAACAATTGCTCTTGGCGTTGAAAAGCTGCGCTTCTTTGTTTGGGAAAGGCAATGAAAACATAATGTGAAGGTTTGGAATTATGGAAGTATTGAGAGGATTAGAAGCAACACTTGAGAACATATTTTGAAGTGCATCAGATCTTCACCTATTTCCATTTCAAAGTATTGGCATAGGAAACGTGTGAAGAGACCGAAATACGTAGGTAAGAATGGCTAAAACAAAAGAGGTAAATGCGTATATCGCCAAAACAAACGATGGAATCAAGAACGCGTGATGATAAACCATAACGCGACTAGGGCAAGAGGAAAGACGTGCTTGAAAATGGACAAGACTCCACACCAAAATCTAAATAAAGAAAACGCGTGGGTAGAAGAAAAACGTGAGAGGAGAACAAAGATAAACAAAAATGCATTAGTAAAACCTTAGATATGTGCAAAGTAATGAAGGAGAAAGGAGAGAAAGTAAGGAGAACGACTCACCAAGAGAAAGTGCGGAATATAGTTAAGAGGAACTTCGAAAATCTCCAAAAACGTGTTTTGCAGCTTGAGAGAATTTTGCCCAGCAAGAAGGAATACAGTTTGAAGATCATGAACAATGAAAAAGAGGAACAAATAAAACACTTTTAAGTAAATGGTAACTCAAAAACCTAACTCAAGTCAAGCAATTAATTTAGGCACAAAAAATGGCACGATAAGCGAAAAATGTAAAATGCATGAAGAAACGTGCCAAGGCCAGAAAAAGACTAAGTCTGGATAAAAAGTGTAATAGCGCACTTTTTCAGCACTATTACATTTTGAAGAATTCACTTTCATGCAGGGGCGCTGAAAAACAGCGCCCCTACACTTTTTATACTTAGCCAATTTTTGGCTTGTGAGTAGGAGAGCACTTTTTCAGTGCAACTGCACTTTTCACAATTAACTAAGTACGAACAGTGGGACTTCGCGAAGGGGCTCGTTTCGAAGGTCTTCGCGAGGCGAACATAGGGGGACATTCAAACAGAATGTTTGATACTTTGGAACGCATTTCGAGGTGGCTTGAAAATCACCTCATTTTGCGTGCTTGAACTTCACGAATCCTAGGAAACAGACAAGTTTCGTAGGGGTTTATCCATGGAACGAGCTCTGCTAGATTCCGTGATAACAAGGCGCACCTCTCTAGCCTTAGGCGAATTTCACCTTAATTTTCTTGCTTTTTACTTGATTTTTCCTCAAAGGTGCGATTTTTCAATTTATTTTCCAGATTTTGCATGCACTTTTCCTTGCTTTTCTCGTCTTTGCATGTGCTTTTCCTTGCTTTTCTCATGATTTTTCCGATTTTTTAAGATTTTTGCTTGATTTTTGCCTACTTTTCAATTCTAAAAGTGGAAACTTTCGACTCCACTGCCAGTGAAACCTAGCACTTTCTAAAAATAGAAACTTACTAAAAATAGAAAAAAGAAAAAAGCAACTTTCTAAAAATAGTAAATACCAGATTGGTCCAAAAATGCCAAAAACAAAAAAAGAAAAAAGCAAAAAAGCAGAATCCCTAAAAAATAAGAAGTGTCAGAATTGAGTGAAAGCACAGGCGATCCTCATCTACCAAGTCTTCTAAGCACTTCTATGACGTTCATGTTCAGTTTCAAGCTCAAATCCTCAACTTGGGTCGGGTGATTACTCCAGACTTTGACATGAAATTCCCAAAGCAACAGAGATTATGAAATTGCTACTCAAAGCTAAACCCTAATAGCAAACCAGCGAGGGTCCCCATTTGCAATGGGGCGATGTGTGAAATAGGTCACAACAGGTTTGAAGAAATTGGATTTGAGGTTTGGAGGTGATATAATGTGTTTAATGGGATGGATGTTGAGATGTGAGAAGGGATGGAATTTTGAGGTTGTGGGATGTGAGGAAAGTTTTTGGGTGTGAGATGTGATTTTGATGTGCAAATGGGATGTGGGATTGATGGTTTGAGATGAAATGGGGATATTATAAGACGATGGAGGATGTGAAGGATCACGATGATTAGAAGAAGGTGGATGATATGTGGGATTATGATGAATAGAAGGCGGGGGTGTAGAAGGAGGTTATTGGATGATTTGGGAGATGTCAAAATCGTGGGGTAATTTGATACCTTTGTTTGCTAACATAAGGATGTATTGGTCAGGACACTTCATGATATATCGGTGCATGAATTCCAAAGCTTGGGTATCTTGAGAAAAGTCCTCTAATGATGTGGATGAATCTTGGTCACTTGAATCTTGATCATGTATGATGTAGGATGGAGATGGGAATGGGTTCCCCATAGGAACTTGTTGAACTACCTCCTCAAAGAACATGTCATTAGATGATGATGGGAACTCTTGGGAGGCCATGATTTTCTTTCTTGCTTGTGACTTTCTAATAGGAAACCATGAAAGAGACCTAAAGATGATGGAATTGTATGAAAAAGATTAATGATGATGGGATAGACCTTGGATTTGATATGATTGAATTTGACTGGATTGAAAGGATAATGATGATGGATAGAAAGGGGATAATGATGGATTGAAAGGGGATAATGATAGATACAACTTGGCCATGCTAAGGAAAACCAAGAAGTGTGAAATGATACAAGACCAATATTGTTGCATGTAAAATCTAGATCCTTGATTGATAGTGATGGTTTTGCTTATGTTAGGGTTTGGTAATCACCTAAGCAAGGCTTGGATTTGCTTACTTAAGCTTGGATGCTCACTTAAGCAAGGCTTGGATAAAGGATGATTTGCTCACTTGAGCTTGGATAATCACTCAAACAAGTCTTAGATGGGGATTTTGATAGCTAACTTGGGGGAGCCAAATTCCCAAGTTAGGATAACCAAAATGATAAGGCTAACTCAATATACTGCTTGAGATAGGCAAGTTCTCAAGCAATATAGAAGCTAGTGGATAAAAAATATTAGGATATAGATTAGACTCTTAACAAGATTGATTTTGATTAGGAGATGATATGGATTGGGATTGGATGATGAGATAGGTCAAAGATGATAAGGATTGGGTTGGATTGGATTGGATGATAGGATTGATCAATGATTAAAGATAATGGATATAAAAGATAAGTGGATGATGATAGATGATGGATTGGATAGGATAGTATAGAATAGGGATTGGGTGTGAAGACAAGAAAGATCAATGATGAAAAGCAATGAGGATAGAGAATGATAAAGATGAAATAATGACAAAGATTGGATGATTGTTGATGGTTCCAAGGTCTAAGGATGATGATAGTGATGCTTAGGTTATGTTAATGGATGAAAATGGTGAGACGAGGGAAATATGAGGGATTTTGGATGAATATGATGGAAATGGTTGATGTTTCAAGTGAAATGAAGGCTGAGGATGGGTCTTCTAGGGCTACTCTAGGTCTACAAAGGTCAAGCTCATAGTTTGAAGGCCTAAAGTGGTCAAATGACAGTGATTTTGCAAAGGTGCAACTTCAAGGAACAAAGGTGCCTTTTTGTGAAATAGAGGCACAGTTTCACAGAAAACTATGCAAAGGCGCCTCAAGATGATGCATAGGTGTTGGGGGATGAAACAGTAGCAGAGTTCGACAGTCTGAGATGGTTTTTGATGATTTTTGGCAAGAGATTATCAAACAAGAAGACACATTGGCTGACTTGAATCTCAAGGTGATAAGGATAAATGGATTCACTAGTTTTTCACATGAAAACATGACAAGCATGATAGTACAATCCTATGTTTAGTCAAGTAGGTGCGTTAACTCAATATGGGCCCACTAGCCAAAGGCTAATATCTCAAGATTGGTGTGAGACACCTCTCTTTCAAGAGTCAGTAGCTAGATATCTAGTGGCACAAGGGCTCACCTTTTCTCTTTCCTTGGAGATCCTAAGATCTTGATCAAAGAGCCTCTACCTCTACTCAAGGAGATACATGGTGAGTAACTCAGGGAATGATACTGTACCCTACACCACACTAAGTAATGGTCAAATGGTCTTAAAGGCTTCTAAATACAAGGTTCTTAGTGGATTTGTAAAAAATGAGCTCGTTTGATCATGCCTAAGGTTAGGAGGGGATCTTTTTCTCTCATCACCAATCAAGTCTTGGCAA
Organism: Sequoia sempervirens; assembly: GCA_007258455.2. Taxonomy (NCBI): domain Eukaryota; kingdom Viridiplantae; phylum Streptophyta; class Pinopsida; order Cupressales; family Cupressaceae; genus Sequoia; species Sequoia sempervirens. The sequence goes on from VDFB02300784.1 coordinate 16,962, forward strand.
ACCGAGGGTCTTGTAGCTTGGCTTGAATGATGCTAGCTACACTTTGAGGTACATATTTCACTCTCCCCCCTTTGTATACCCTACCGAAAAACATGGTTGAGGTCATCCTTGAGGTGATCAAATCCCCAAGTAGGCCTCCTAATGGGAAAGACTATACTAGGTGTTTTTTATCAGCCAAGATCCCACGAAGTGCAAGGGGAGAGCATACACACAAAATAGTAAGCCTTGGGATAACACATAGAACATGAAAGAAATGAAGAGATGTAAGATTTCGGATCTCCAAGATCACACTAAGCACAAGGAGAGAGCATACGTCTACACACCCTTCCAAACATGACAAACAACGTTCATTAATATACTAAGCTACTTTAGATGCCTAGATTAGTGAGAAATAAAGCCTTGGACCAAAGAATCTACATCAAACCATTAGTTCCTCTAAGATGCCAAAAAGATGCCAAAAACCCTAGAAATTGAAAATTGAAACAAAAGTGCAGCTTTACCAAACATATGTGCCAATTTATGCAACAATGGCATAGCTTGGTGATGCAGAGGTGCTCATTTGTGAAACAAAGGCACATTTTCATAGACAAGGCCTCAAAATGTGCTTCGAGATTTGAAAAATCAAGTTTTTCACCAACCCAATTGGGAAACCTACAAGAGAAAGTTATGGGACACTAGAAAACATGGATATCTTGCCAAAATATGTTAGATTATAATCCAAAATGATCTCAAAATGATACAAACCATATATCTCCTAGAAACTTGCAAGAAACGAATGCAACAACTTGTTACAATGGTGATATCCTACAAACAAGGCATCAAAGGTCAACGAAACCCTAGATCAAGCTCAAAATAATCAAGTCCAAAGCATAGAATAGAAGCCCAATTTTGGGTGACAAAAACGTAGCTTCATAGAACAGAGGTGCCTTTCTGTGAAATAGAGGCACCACTTTACAGTCTAGGATCTAAAAATGCTTTTTGCATCACAAAAACTCACAAAATTTCACCAAAAAAGGTTAGACAGGGACGTGGATACCATTGGGTGTGCCAAAAGGAACATGAGGAAAATATTGAAGGTAAACAAAATGGAAGATAAAAGAAATACAAAGCACAATATCTTTGCTTCACTCCTTGATGAGAAGAAATGGAGTGCACCCTTATTCTGATTGATTTTCTCTTTGATGTTGATATGTGGATTGCTCAATGCTCTAGCATAACCTTGATATGATTGTAAGATAAGAGATCAAAATGATAGCATGTAGGCATGATAACTTCAAAGTTCATGGTTGATTAAGGATGAGAGCCTCTAGTTATAGAGTCTTGAAGAGGCAAAATCAATGGCTAAGAATGATTGGTGATGAATGGCTAAGATTGAAGGAGGATTAGGATTTAGATCAAATTTGTAGTCATGTGATAAGTGGCACATGAGGGATAGGATTTAGGTTCTGGATTGGGATAAGGACAAAAATCCTTATGGAAATGGCTAAGATTAAAAGGTTTAGATGAGATGAATGGATAATATGAAAAGTTAGTTTGAATTTTGGGGAGGTTTCTAGGTTCAATGAATCTAGGCAAGGAGTTAATCATGTGAAGAGGACACTTGTCACATGATGGAAAATTTAGATTATGATCCATGTGAACAAAATTGTGGGTTAGGATTAAATGGACAAGGATAGAGGATAAAATGGGAATTATTAAATAAATAAAGTATTTATTTAATTAATGGAATCGTGATGAAAGGAAATAACTACATAAATAGTAAATATTTATTTAATTAAAGGATTTAGGATAAAGATGGGAATAATTAAATAAATAATAAACATTTATTTAATTATAGGCTTAGGATGGGCTAGAATTAGATGTGATTGGGTAAGGTCAGATTTTAGGTGTCTACAAAAGTAATCCACTTTCTTGCACTATTTTCCTTCCCTACTTAGGAATGATTTTTTTGACTTGAAAGTCAACTTCCTATATTACTTTCTTTGTCACCTCCTCTATTTCTTTGAGATCTGCTTCCCCTTTACCCTTGTTCAATTTTCTTGCAAATTCCTCTCTATTGATTTTCAATATAAAGTGCTTGAATTCCTTAGACTTTACAAATTGATCATTTGTGATGAATTGTGTGCATGCTTATGCTCTAATATAATTTGTCTCATCTCTTGTAGCCTTGAAATTGATGGCCAATCTATTGTGAGGCACATCATGGATTTGAACCCTTTGAGGAGAAGGAATGATTTGATTAATCTCCTCATCAACCATATTTTTTCCTATCTCTTCTCTTTCTACATAGTCAACAGAGTAACTCATAAGAGGTTGAGAAATATTTTTCTTCTTCTTTGGCTGCTTAGGTCGAAGGGCATCTAACATTGCAGGTTCCTCAACTGGTTCTTCCCTTGCATAAGGCCTTTCTTCTAGTCTTCTTTTTGATATAGGAGGCCTATAAGTAAGAGCAGCCACATTATCTAACATAACTTGGATTCTGACAATAGGATCATCAATTTCATAGTAAGCCACAAGATAGTTAGGATCTTCCTTTTCCTATGCTCTTCACCCAACATTATTGCACCGATTTTGTCTTCATTATTTTTACCTCATCATCGCTAGTGCAATTTCTTACAAAGTCCTCTACCATGAAAATTTTGTGATAAAAATTTGATCTCTTAGCATTTACCCTTGTTTGGTTGATAAACTTCTCAGGATCACAATCTTTGTGCATATCCAAATTCATCTTGTATGTTTGTAGGATTGTGTATAGAAATTCCAATCCTTCCTTTGCTATTACTGCAAAATCAGAAAATACAATGGAGGTAGGGAAGAAAGAATCCTTCTTGTGGTTTCTCAAATGATGTTTGTTTCTTTCATTCATATGCCATATGACCTCTGGTAAAGTAATTCTACGGGGCACTGTTGATAGTAATATATGAGGCTTCACAAAAGATCCATACACCCATATTACTCTTGAGTTTGAAAGAAGATATCAATCTCCCCAATTTTGTTGGATTCCTAGCTTAGGTTGCCTATCCTTTGGCCTTAAGAATCACATTACTAATTTTGGCAACCTACTTGATTTAATACCCAAGTGCCTCAGAATAGGTTGCACAAAGAATTCCTTGAACACCATATAATTTGAATTCTGGAAATGCATGTCCCAAATGTTTGTCCAACATTGAACTGGCAGTGGGATCTTTTGATCACCAAAGCATGTTAATTGCATGGGATTGTCCCATTTTTTCATCCCACTATATAGAAATTTACAGTAGAGTAGGGAATACCACTTGAAATACACAATCTTGTCATCACTCCTTATAGCCTTCAACTCTCTATGAATTTCATCTGAGATGAAAGTGGCATAATCAAATTCCTTGTTCAAATTTGCATTCTGCACATTAGCAACCAACATCATTAAGTGCACAGGTATCTGAGGTTTCACATCAACTCCTAAAATTTGGCACACTGTATAGTATGTTTTAACGAAATAGTCATAAAAAATATTAGCATCAAAAGGCTCCATTTCATTCTGAGAGAACTTTATCAGATTTCTATCCCTGCCCTTAATCCTACAACAAGGAAGCCAATGAATCTTATAGCTATGTCTGTCCTTTTTGGTATTCATTACACAAGGAATTGATGTCAATGGGCTTGTTTGCTGCAATATTCAGATTGAAAACCTCAAATATATATTCTTTGTCCAATCTCACCAATATGTTACACTTGGGAGCTAAGTAGCCGGTTCGGGTTCGGGTTCGGGTTCGGGTTCGGGGGTTCGGTTCGCCGGTTCGGAAAAATTTTTTGGGGGTGGGTTCGGTTCGTCTTGGGTTCGTTAGTACAAATTACAAAATATATAAAAAATATATATATATATATATATGCAGCCTAGAAGCATGAATTAGGATTAGAATTTACTTTTAGAATATCACATAACTGATAACATCATATAAACAACAAAACCACCATAAACTTGAATGTCATTTAAAACATGCATGATAAATATTCATTGTTCAAACTTCAAGCTCAATATTACAACACTTTCAAAGTTTTAATCATCATATGGATTCTCTAGATCATCCATATCATTGTCAACATTGACATTAGATGTAGTAGGAAGACTAGATGAATCACAAGTGCCAATGGCACCATCACTAGCACTACTAATGTGCCCATGCCCCTGTTGGATATCCTCAGGCTCATCCCCATATGCAATATGTTGGGAACTGCAAGCATCCAAGTCAGTATCCTCTGGCACTATATCCCACAACTTCGTCTCCCCGTCCTTGTAGTTAGGTTGTTTGTGTGAAAGGAGACGCAAGTTGGAATGCACATATACTAAGTTCTCCGCTTTTTTTGACAGCAATTTATTGCGCTTTACTGAGTGGATGAAAGAATATGTGCTCCAATTCCTCTCAGATGCGGATGAACTAGCAACCTATGAAGACAAAGTAAACAATTAAAAATTTATAAATGGAATTATGAAACTTTTAAAACTAAAATATGAAAATGTATTAAACTTACTTGTGATAAAATTTTGATTGCAAGGGGCTGCAAATTTTGGAAGTATTGTCCATGGAAGTACCACCAAGAATGAGCATCCTTTAAGAACCTATCACGGGAGGCATCAACATCTAGATGATTTGAGTGCACAAAATCAGTGAACTCATCCGTGACTACACTCCGCAAATCTCGATCAGGGAAGAGTCTCACAAATGCTGCCTTGTACCCTTCAGCCACTTCTAAATCTCTATATGGAGGAAGCCTTCCTGGTTGTGAAAGAATCTGAGAGCTGTAGTATTTTGGAGTCAATGCAAAGGCAAGAAGGTGTAACGGAGTTGTCATTTTGTTCCATCTTTCTTCAACAATTGTATGCACTTGTTTGAAGAAAGTCTCTTCAGGGTCTTGCTCTCTTGCATTTATGATGCACTTGATCTTCTCAATCATAGAGTCTATACCATCATATATTTGTCCAATGCATGGCTTGTCCATGTCAGTATAGCGAATCATACTCAAAATGGGCTCGGTGAAGCTAAGGAGATACTCCACACGATCCCACCATGAGTCATCTAATATCAGGCTCCTAATTTTTGTTGCTCTTTCAGTGCTGCTTTGCTTCCATATAGACCAATTGGTGCTGATTACCATGCTAGAAAGTGCTTGCCTAACTTTCACAAGTCGTCTCAAGACGATTGTATTAGAGGCAAAGCGGGTTTCTGCAACCTATTGCAAATTAAAAAAAAATAATTAATATTTAAAAATAAACTTTAAAGAAGAATTTAAATTAGATTGAACAATCAAATTATGAAAATCAGAAAATGACAAATGTAAATATTACTTCTCTTACCTTCAATAGCTCCAATTTTGAAAATGTTCTAAAGATCCCTTGAGACAAGTGGTGGTTGGTGACGAACATCTAAATGTCCTCAGCCTCAGTATACAATTGTTTGATCCATTCAATTTTATTCCCAATCTTTTGCAGCATAAGATTGAGTGAATGGACCGCACAAGGTGTCCAAAAGATATGTGAATATCTTTCCTCAACCAACAACCCTGCAGCTCTACAATTCTTTGCGTTGTCCGTTACAACTTGAACAACATTTTGGGCTCCCACTTGCTCAATGGCTGCAATAAGAATATTAGCAATAAATTGCCCATCTTTTACTTGCCCCTCACAATCCACGGCTTTCAAAAACATTGCCCCTTTAGGGGACACCGCTATGACATTGATCAAAGGCCGATTTTTTGAGTCCTTCCAACCATCTGAAACAATGGACACACCTGTCTCAACCCATGAATCTCTTATAGGCTTCAATGCATCTTCAACCAACTCAACCTCCTTTTCCAATAAAGTGCTACGCACCTTCTCATAACCCGGGCCCTTGTACCCTTTTGGAGCTTCATTAACCGTTCTCAACATCTCTTTCCAATATGGAGAACGAACAACATTAAAAGATAGTCCATTGGCATATATGCATCTTGCTACACATTGGTCGGCAAGGGCTCTACTCTCATTTTGAAATGCAACTTCCAAAGGTCCCTTTGCTCTCTTGTTTGCAAAAGGTTGTGCACTTTGAGCTTGAAGATTTGGAATGGCCATAAATGGGTGGTCTTCTACCACAATATTGGGATTGGGATTAGATGGGGGCTGCATTCCCTTTGATTTTTTATTTGACAAAGGGTGATTTCCTTTTTGGGCTTCCCGTTGATCTGCTAGTTCTTGCTCCATAATGTATTTTGCAACTGTCTCAGGGTCAATAGGAGCATCTTTCTTTCCAGGGCAAGGTGAGATGCCTTTTCCAGTTATGCCACACAAATGTGCTTTCACCCTATGGTATGAACTAGAATATTGAACATCACACCCATTGCATTTCCAAACATAACCACCACCACCTGGAAGCTGTCTTATCATTTCAACATACTGCCATAGAGGAGAATTTGCATTTGTTTTGAACTTTGGGTTTGGTTTAGCTATGGAGCCGGAGGTAGAACCCATTGACATTGTGATTCCTATGGCAATTTGTTTTGCAAACAACACATTCAAAATTTGAATGAAAACAAAATATAATAATTTTTAAAAAATTAAAACCTAGCTCTTTTGAATCTTGCACAATGTATACATTCATAGAAGAACAGAAAAAAAAAGATGCAAAACAAAGTTTCTGTTTGTAAAACAAAAAAAAAAGAATGAAAAAATGAGAAAAAAATGAGAAAAACATACCTTTTTGCAAAAATAATCTTCAACAATCTTTGTAGCAGCCAATGAACACTTGCAAATCTGTAGGAATGGCAATGCAATCGTTGTAGAAGCTTCAACAATCAATCTTCAACTCCTTTTGTCAATCCAACAAGTTAAAATAAGAAGTCAGCCTCTTGAAATGAAAATGCTTGTTTGCAAAACAAATGAATGAAAATGAGGCAGTTTAGGTGTTTAACATGTTTTAGAGGTCACTTTTAGGGTTCCCATGGCGTGGGTCAAAGTCAAAGGGAAGAAAAATATTAAAAAAAACATAAAACATGCACTTTTTGCCGCCCACACACCCGGGTTCGCCTTGGGTTCGCCTTGGGTTCGCCCGGGTTCTGCCCGGGTTCGCCCGGGTTCTTCACTGGCGAACCAAGGCCCAAATGGAAGGACCCTGGCCGAACCAGCAGGAGGACCGGACCCGGACCCGGACCCAGGGCGAACCCGGACCAGGACCCGGGCCAAACCCTGAAGAACCGGCTACATAGCTTGGGAGTCAAAATTACTCTATTCTCTAAATCATATCTCCTTGCTACTACCTTAATGAGATCCACATTCACAAAAACATTTGGAGGCACCAGCTTACCAAGGTGCAAGTTCAAGATGTTTAAAATAGGCTATTTAGCAAAAGCCCTCCAATACCAAAATTCAAACAAAGTCCACCCATGCAATGTTCTAACCCAAAATTCTAAGGCAAAATTTTTGCAAGTTTTTATGTTTCAGTGTGCAGTCATTTTTTCAAACAGTTGGCATTCAATGAATAGCAAAAATTTCTCTTTCAATGTTTAATACCCAAGAATATGAAAAATAAATATTTAATTTATGAATTGGTAGAAGTTGCTACAACCAACTATGATTACAAAACACTCACAAAATATATGTATATTTTAAAATAATAATTCCTGACCTGGACGATTCCAGTGACTTATACACTTCATCTAAGCTATAAGAAAAAGTTCAACTGGCATAGAGGAAATACAGCTCCCTCCAAGTATAGCAACTCCTCACAAAAAATATGCAGCGGCCTATTTGACTTGAAACTGCTTTGAATTCCTTTGTCTTTAACTCCATGTCAACCCCTCCTCTTGTATGGCACCATTCCTATCTATTGCGGCTCCTCAATAAATTGTATAGCTCCCATAAATGGCATTCGATGGAAAAGTTATGGGGTCAAATTTATTAAAATTCCCAAACCCTTAAATTCATTAAAAAAACAATTAAAAAGTGCATTTGAACCTAAAAACACCTTCTAAACCTCATTCAATACTTCACTCCTCATTTCATTGCTCTCTTCAAACACATTTTGTCTCCATTTTTTCATTTTGAAGGTTGTTGGTTATTCAAAGGAGATCGATCATGAAGTGTGAAAGGATCAAGGATATCTTGCACAAAGGAGATCTAATCATCTAAGGTAGGCATTGTGACTCATTCTTTCAAGTTTTTAATGAATTTTTTCAAATTTTTGATGAATTTTTTCAAGGTTTTTTTTTAATTTTTTTTAGAAAAGAAGAAACAAGTTTTTCTATTTGTTTCAATATTTTTTGGTGTTCATTTTGTTTCAATATTTCTTATAACAGAAAAATCAAATTGTAAACTACTTGAAATGGCTACAAATTCAAGTTCAGTGTGTAGATGCCTAAATTTGACCATTCACATTTGGTCAAATTTACCTTTTATTTTGTCCATTCCATCTCCCCGTTCACATTAATTAAATAATATCAGCATTATTTAATTAACATTCATCTTTTTCGCAAAGTCCCCTAAGGTATTTAATTAAATAATTAAATACTTCACCCCATTTATCCCCTTTCCTCTCTAAATTAAATAAATATACCAATTTGTTTAATTTAGTCATTAACCCACATGAATTAAAATTAACTTTTAATTCATTCCCTTTCTCTCTCCAATTGTCACATCCTCCATAATCCATTTCTAGTTCTGATTAGCTTGCATAATCCTTGATTAAGGATGTGCACACTTCTAATCCATGATTAGGAGATGTCACATCCTCCATAATATGCAAGTGGACCCCTAATCCTCATTAACCACCTAATCACCTACCTAGTTCCATACTTGCACAATCTAAAATCCTTGATTAAGCCTAACCTAATCCTAATGCCATTTATGGCATATCCCTAAGTCAACTTTCATTTATTTCTTTCTCCTTTTGGAGAAGCAATCCCCATCCCTAATCGAATTTTTAATTCCATTTTATTTACCCAACATGCCCACATAGAATTTTAAATTCCATTTTATTTCTTCAAGGCTTTTGGAGGAATTTTTAATTCCTCCTCAATCCCCATGAGGATTATAAAGGGAATTTTAAATTCCCTCTTGTCACATCCTTCCCATGTTTTGGGAGGAGACAAGAAACCCCTTTTGACCATTCCCAAGGGTACTTCCAAGTACCCTCCACCTCACCCTCTCATTCTCCCATGTGATGACACTTGTCATCACCTCAAGAGTTGAGATCCATCAAGGCATCTCAACACTGATCTCTCCCTAGCTCCAATCCTCACCGTCCATTCATCTCCCTTCTCCTAAATGACCAACACTTAGTCATTTTTTCACATTCAACCACTTCATGCACACAAGGTCTCTAGCCATCTTGCATCCATAGCTAAAAATTCAGACATTTTGTGACCAAATTGAGTGAATACAAGGGGTTATGCTGTCAAAATCCAACCACAAGAACACATAGCTTCAAATCCATGAGGCAATCGCATCATCAAGCTCAACTTGGACTCCATTTTCGTGGGTTTTAGTGCAGGTTTGAGTTTCATCTTGCCCTTATTTGAGTATTTCATTTTCTTTTTCTTTAGCTTGGTTTTAGTTGATTTCCTTGCATTTTAGTAGGCAAAAATTCACTGCACACACATTGGGTGTTGATGCAAACAAAAAAAATTAAAATTGATCAAGCATCTCCTTTATGGAATCATGTTAAGATGCTTGAAAATTTCCAGGAGGTGGAGCATTCATTTGGGATTGTGGTGAGTGTGGAGTCCAATATAAGAGCTCGTATAGTTGAGTGAAAACTCACTTATGTTCACAAAGTGGAAAAGGGATTAAAATATGTGGAGGGTGAAATAAGAAGGGATTGCCAAAGGAAAAAATTATGGCATTCATTAGTGTTGTACCCCAAAATTAAATTTTTTGTTACACTTAGACATTTTGAAGAAATGAGTAAAAGTCTTGTTAAATCAGTCAAAAAGGTCAAAATTTGGGTGTGCATGTCTTGCATGAGGGGTTAAAACACAAGATTTTCAAAATCTGACGATCTAGGTTTGCTCAAAGCAGCTTAATCTACAAAACCCAGATCTCAGTTTTTCATCCCTACTTTTTAGGAAAACTGTTATTTTTAGAAATTTTCTAAAAATAGTAACTTTTGATGGGTTTTTCTAGGTTTCTTTAGAAACGGATACTAGCAAAACTTTCTAAAAATAAAAAGTTTCTAAAAATAGAAAGTTGGTCCGTTAGGGCCCAAACTGATTTTGATTGGCTCAAAATATGTCCATATCAGGCTCGTGCAGTCAGAATCTCAAAATAATCAGTTTTGCCCTAGTGGGTCTATTCTACTTTTTCAGAAGCATAACAAGAGCTCCGAGGTCATCAATGGAGGTCAGTCGGTTGCCAGGCGTCAGATTCAACATTCAAAGCATTCAACAGAAGGAAAATTGGTGAGCAAGCACGAAGAACGGAGAAGAAAGTAAAAAATGTGAAAATTTTCTAACACTAGTTGACTTGGGCGCCCCAGGTGAGAATAGGCGCCCATCTTTTTAGGGCACTAATAGTTGAAATTAGGGTTTACGCTTCCAATCAAAGTTGCTCAGTTCTTTGCCAACTCCGCAACGAATCCAACAGTGTAGTCATCAAATTATCCAATCATCCGGGATTCGAGGCTGAGCAGGGAAGATTCACACAGAAGTCAGAATGAAGAACATGTAAATTATCAAAAATTTACTAAGTCTGGGAACTTTGGGCGCCCCTGGTGAAGAAGGGCGCCCATCTTTTTGGAGCACCTAACTCAGCAGTTAGGGTTTGAGAATATGCTCAATCTCTTCAATATTCAGCCAGCTTCGCAACGCCTATCTCCGTCAAATCATCCGACTGTTCAACCTTCAGCAGATTTAGATCAAAGAGGAACGTACAGAATGAAAGTTTCAAACTTGAAGATAAAAATGGCTAAGTCTGGAAGGTTTGGGTGCCCTTGGAGAGAAGAGGCGCCCAAGATTTCAAGGGGTAAAATAGAGGAATTTGCAGATGTGGCTCTAACATGATCTCTTCACAGTTGATCCAGCTTTCCAATGAGATATTCAGCGCGTCAATCGGTCGCTATATATGAGAAGCTGAACATAGGGTGAAACAAGAGTGAAATTTTAGAATTCAGAAGCAAACGAGAGAAAGTGGAAAATAAACTAAGTATGGTGAACTTGGGTGCCCCCAGCCAAGAAGGGTGCCCAAGCTTTTGAAGCTCCAAAACTCATTGTTTGGCGAAGTAGCACCCAGAAGACCCTTGACAATATTTCCTCAGCTTCGCAATGAGCATAATCATCAGCCCATCCGATGCCCGGATCACCAGATTCGACAAGATCATTTGTAGAAGAGGAGTTAATGAAGAAATTGAAGATCATGAAAAATGACTTAACTCTAGACAAAATGGGCGCCCCTGGAGAAGAAAGGCTCCCATGAATTCGAAGGTCGAGATGAAGATTTTAGCCAGAGACGCCTCCAGAACAATCTTCTCAGAATCAGTCAGGCTCCACGGTGAATCCTTCAGCTCACTCATTAGATTTGTCTGCAAGCCGGAAATTGAAGGCGAAGTAGGGGGTCAAAATGGTAAAAAGTTGAAAATACCAAAAAATGACTTAACACTGCTTGAAGTGGGCACCCCTAGTCAAGAAGGGCGCCCAACTTCTCATGCCTTAGAGAAATTTGCGAAGTTTTCAAAAGTTTCAAAATTGCAAAGAGGAAGAAGGCGTCCAAGTTCAATGAGCTGAGATTTTTAGGGTTTTGAAAATAAAAGCAAAAGAAAGCAAACCTATTTTCAAAACCCTAAGTCTATTTAACACCTTTCTTTCATGTAATTTTTATTATTTTTGCAGGTAGCATTCAAAGGAGAAAGTTGGAGCAGCAAGTTTGAAGAAATTTTTCAAGATTCAAGAGCTTAGTTTGCTGGTTATTCATCAAATTTTTCAGACCAGCAACATAAACCCTTGCTTTTTCATGCTTTTTCATCTAGAAGATCAAATTTTTCAAGGAGAAGGCCAAGGTTTTCAAATTTTCAGCCATCTGGGTCTTTTCACTTCATTCTTCTGAAGAAATTTTCAAGAACTTCATCAAGTTGCAGGTTGCTTTTTATTTGCATGTCGTGAAATCCTCAGTGCATTCAGTTTTCAATCATCTGGGTCCTCTCAAATCAGTCTTCTGAAGAAAACCCATATCATAGCTTTTTCAAGAAAATTTCAAATCCTAGGGTTGGCTGCTTTTTCGATCAGCCATCATATTTGCAAATCTAATCAATGGGTCCATTTCTAATCATATTCGAACAAAACCCAGGTGCCAACTTTTTTGAAAAATTGAAGAAATTAGGGTTTGCTTTGCTTTTAAAGGAAAAATTCAAATTTTGACGACGATCTGGGTTGTCTTGCAACAAAATTCTGAGCAAAACCCATATCTCAGAAAAAATTTCAAAAAATTTGTCCGTTGGAGCAAGAAAATCAGCATTCTAAAAATAGTAAGTTGCTCAAAACTTGTCAAAACATAGGCGAGTTTACAGTCATTCTTCAAGGTTTCTGAAATGGAGTACACTCCCAATGTTTTCAAGACTGAATCAGCTCTCTATCATGATTTCATCAAAACAGCTGAGACAGACTTGCATCATATCAAGCCGGTGTTTGATTTACACGCTTTGGAGAGCGCAGGCAACACCTCAATCAGAAACCTGGGACACTCTGGACTCCTCGCAGCAGCGTCTATTCCTATATCAGTTCAAAGTCTTGAGTTCGTAATCACTTGCATCAAGCATTACAACCCGACTACTAGGGAGATTCAATCAGTTGATGGTTAATTGATTTGCAGTCTGAAGCCTGATATGATCGAGAAGTGTTTTTCCATTCCCCCATGGCCTGAAAATGTTACTATCTCAAAGGGTGAATGTGAAAGGATATGGGACATGCACAAAGACAAATATAGCAAGAAGATTGTACATAGGTGTGTGAAAGAAAAACATAAGACTTTGCCAAGTCACACTTCCATGATGTCAACAGGGTTTGAGAAAGCGGCCAATGAGGTCAAAGATTTCCTGAGATCTGTTGCAGATGCTGAAAATATTCTAGAAAAGCGGTGTTTTGCTATTGAGGGCATAGATGCATCGAACCGGGACACAATTTCTAATTTTCTAGCGGATGTGATCGAGCTTTAAAGCAGCTTTCTTCTAGAAGCTTTCTTCCAGCTTTCTTTCTATTCTTGGAATAATTCTTATCCATTATTTGAGAAGAGAAAGAAGATAAAATGTAATAGTTGGCGTTTCCCGCTTTTTCTGCTTTCTTAGGTGTTAGATGTTATCTTCTTTCTATATTTAGTAATAAAGCTTGCTTGCTGAGCAAGCCCTAGATTGTGAAAGCAAGGATATTTTAGGGTTCCCTACTCCTCTGCTTGTCTATAAATAAGAGCCTTTGCTCATTAGTTTCTTTAATGGTTATTGTGATAGCAAATTGCTGAGTCTCTTTTAGCCAGCAAGCTGTTATTCAGTGTCAGTTCACTTTGTGTTAGAACCATGCTAGTGATAACAAAACGCTGAGCCTATTGTGCCTTCTATTTGTTACTCAAGTGTTGTTCAATTGTTTTATGATAGCCAATTGTTGAGTCTCTTTTAGCCAACAAGAAGTTATTGTAATTGTTGTTCGTATTGTGTAAGAACAAGATTGCAAGCCTCTTTAGCTGCAATTTCTTGTTCCAGGCATGTTAGAAGTAAGTTTTGTTCCAGAAATTTGAGTAATAAAATCATGAGCCTCCTTTGCCTTGATATAGCATCTCATATTTCCGTTATTTGTGTTCTACTTTTATGATCTTGATTTCAACTTACATTGAAGTGTGTAGATGTTTGTTGAGAAAGAGTTTATTGAAGTATTTTGTCAGAAATCAACCTTGTTCATTTCTAGTTTCTCTTGCTCTGCTTATTACTTGAGAAGTTAGAAACGTCTTTAGTTTAAGTTAGTCGTAGTTGAAGTTCTTAAAACAGAAAATCTCAGTTGCGGCGTTTGTGTTTAATAAACCTTGTGCTCTAAGCTGATCAAAAAGATAGGCAACTTAGTTCTTAGTTTACTTTCTTTCAACACCATTAGCAAGAGGGAACTTCCCCTCCTAATTTGAAGAGCAGTTTATCTGTGCATAGCTGTCTGTTTCAAATACGCATTCCAGAGGTGCGAATTTAAACGCCAACAATTAGAGAATAAGAAGAAGTTGATGCTGAGTGAAAGAGCAAGATCAAGATGTCATCCTTTAGCAAAGAGAACATCAATGACTTTACCTTCAAATTCAGTAATGGCCTCTCAACATCCTTTCTTGGAGACACCCTCTATCCAAGTAGAAGATCCCACTCCTTCCTGCAAAAGAGGCCCATTGGATAAGGCATTTCAAACTAAAGCAAAAGACATTGCAAAGGAAAAAGTTGCATGTTGCCTTTATGCCAATGGTCTTCCTTTCAACTTCGTGAGATCACCATATTGGCACAAAATGGTGATAGCAATCAATAGTGCACCTTTCGGTTTCACAAAACTTGGGTATGAAAAGGTGTACACTACCTTATTAGCAAAAGAAAAAAAAATTGTAGAGACATCACTCAAATCAATTAGGGATTCCTGGATTGAAACATGAGTGTCTATTGTTTCTAATGGATGGAAAGATTGCAAAAACTAACCTTTAATAAATGTTATTGCAGTGTCCCCCAAAGGGGCAATGTTTTTGAAGGCAATTGATTGTGAGGGGCAAATCAAGGATGCAAAATTCATTTCAAAAATCCTCATTGAGTCCATAGAGATGGTGGGTCCTGAAAATGTTGTTCAAGTCATTACGAACAATGCAAAAAATTGTAGGGCTGCAAGTACTTCGGTTGAGGAAAGGTATGAACACATTTTTTGGACACCATGCATTGCACACTCCCTTAATTTGGTGATGCAAGCAATTGGAACTCAATAGAGTGGGTGAAAGATTTATACCAAGAGGGTGAGGAGATCCAAATGTTTGTGACAAACCACCATATGTCACGAAGCATTTTCAGGACTTTCTCGAAATTGGAATTGTTGAAGGTAAATTTAATTTGTTTTTTAATTTTATTTATCATTTATGCAATGTATACTTATATAATATATTTAAATGTTTTAATGTGTTATTAACTTATGTTTTGCATGATCCTAGGTTGTTGAGACCTGATTTGCATCACACAATTGTTTTGAAACAACTTGTGAAGGTGCGAGAGGCATTGGGTGTAATGTCCCCTTCTCATCAGTGATCAGCTCAGTTATTCATCAGCCTATTCCGGAGGCCCGTAGGCTCGTTGAGGTAAAATTAGGGTTTCCTTGCTTGGAGGTTTGAGGCATTTTTTTGGGTGTTTACTATTTATAGTAAATACTATTTTTAGCAGTGGTCCTATTGGCAATGCTTCAGTGTGTTCTATTCTTGTTGGAGCAGTTGGTATTTTTGATGCAAGCTTCAATATGCAGTATTTATTGGCATGTTTTTAAATACAAGGCAATTAGTGTTCTATTTTCCAGCTGACCCCTTGGCCTAGTGAAATCACTTTATGTTGTTTTAAAAAGTGGGACATTGAGGGTACGCCTTCATGAAGGAGTTAATATTTTAAAAATAAAGTTTAATGTTGCTTTGTTGTGGGACGCCACCCTTGAAGGAATATGTATTTTGGAAAATTGAAGAGTCATCTGTGTCTTTTGGCGTGCCTTGAAGGGAATTTGAGGAGTTTCTCCTTTTCTATAAAATTAAAGCTTTGCTCTAGCATTTGGTATCTCATGTTTATGCTAAAGTTATGATGTCGAATTGATTACTCAATTTGCACTTCGAGGAATGCTGACCTCCTAGTTCCCATCCAATTTTGTGTTTGCAAGATAACACCTAGTTGGTTTTCAGACTGCTTCTCAAATCAGACTAGCAGACAAAGCTTCAAAGTGGTGAATTTTGATGTGATTTCCAGTTTTCAAGTTGCTAGTTCCTACACGGCTGAAAGTCATTTTTGTTTCCAGCTTCTTGTATGATTTTTATTCGGTTCTAGGCATTCAAGAATATCAATGCTATGGTGATAGTGACTCTCTCTAGTGACTTTCAGATTTTAATTTGAATTCTTTATTTTATTCTTGCAAAATCACCCTTCTCAAGGGCCGTACCATTTCATGTGCATTGGGAATTGTGCCATTAATTAATGGTGGACTTTGAGGTTGTTTCTTCATCCTGTCATGGGCGCCTATCCTCCAGAGGTTCATTGCACTTCGTTTCACGCCATTCAGAGGTATTTTGGTGAAGTTATGAGCATTTAATTGATTCTTACAATTGTTGGTTATTCATTTCCAGAATTGTAGTTTTATATCAGACTTGTTACAGTTTGAATTTTCAGTCCTTTCTTTATCAATAATTGTTAATATTTATCATGGAATCATCCAGTATCATGGTGCTTGAAATCATTGTAATACTTATGTAATTTTGCAGCTCTCTTTCTATTTTGTAAGACTGTAAACAGTAGTACTATTCCAGTCCTTTATAGCTGCAATTATTTCTTATTTTCTCACATTAAGTACCCCTGGATGGTTTACCGCCAGTGTGGAGAATAAGTGCATCTTTCATTGTACCCACTGAATCAAGTGAAGAATTCCCACTCCTGAGTGGATGCCCGCCACAGCGGATGAATTAGATAGTTGAATCTTCATGGTTGGTTATCCGCCTAAGTTTACTTTCAAATTGTAATAAGTACTTCGTCATATGTTAGCACCTCGCCCTCATTGGGATCTTGAGTGCACATTCTTGACGTTTAGTTTTATATTCAGTTCAGTTGCATTCTATTTCTGTATCAAGTTTGGATACTAGGGACCCTCTGACCATATGCCTGCCCCTCTTCCTTAAGTGGTTTTAGGGCGCATTCTTGGTTAGAGTTGCTTTGATAGTGTTTTGGATTGGCGCTAACGCTAATCAAGTTGGCCAAGTGTTGATGATTGTGTAAAATTGGGCACAAAAATCGGTTAGCATATTTCATTGGGTGCCATGGTTATTAGCAACCAATGGAGTATTTGGAGGCAATCAAGTTCAGAGAGGACCTAGAAGGTGTCATGTCCGCTTCCAGTTGACATCTCTCAGAGTTTATGATTAGCCTATTATGCGACCCTCGTAGGCTGATAGGATGGATAGAGGGTCTTGATGGAGCTTGGCTTGGCTTCGGTTGTCAAAGTTTTACCAGTTGGCTTTCGTTCGGGCTCATTCGGACGTCTCTTGCCTAACTTGCTATTTTTAGCAGTATTTGGCATTCAGCGGAGCACCCCTACTATTTTTAGCAGTATGGTTTGGTCATGTGCAAAATCACTCACTTATTCACCAGCTTTAGACGGTTCGTGAATCGGACATATTTTGAGGGAGATATTAATATTTTAATTGATTAATTAAATATTAATTGTTCGGAGCTTATATTATAAAGTTATAATATTTTAATATTATAACTTAAGTGAATTGTCTCAAGGGGTCGACCATCATTGAAGGGGCCACTTTTAATTATAATTTATAATTAAAAGTGAGATTGAAAACTATTGAAAAATTAAAAAGAAAAGTTCAAATTTATTTAAATGATGCCTAATTGAGAAAAGTCGAACTTTTGAGGAGATATAAGGGTTTTCATTGGGATTTGAGATGATTATGATTGAAGTCGAATTTTTGCTGAGTCTTTCTTCTGAGAACAGAGCCAAGGGTTCCAGTTTTCAACTTGCATTGGAGAACGTGCAATCTTCAGTGTGTGCAGTTCAGAGGCTGTGAAATATCAGCTGATTTATTGCCAGTCAAAGAAATAGCTTCATTCAGAAGTTATTACAGAGCATCACAGGTGAAACTATATTCAAGGTTTTTGATCCGGAGTTCATCTGGGAAGAGTTCTTTATGCTAGGCATCCACTTTGCAAGCTAGAGGCACATCTTCCAAGGGCCGTACATTTATTTATTGCTGCTGTCATAGCCGTACTTCCTTGTACCAGGCCGTACCTTTCTCCTTGAGAGAAGCGCTTCACTTTTTGGCCTTCAGTCTTCACATACAGGGGTGCACTTGCATCTGGATTCATTCAGGATCATCAGGCGTAGGAGAAAGTTGGAAATCCATGATGGGCGTATTATTTCTATAGCTTCACAGGCGGCTGCAACAATCAGGTTTTCATCAATAACATTGTTGTTCTCGATTTGCATGTTACCAGATACCATTTGAATCACTCTAGAAGATTAATAAATCAATTGGCATCATTAGATTTCGTAGTTTCCATCCTTATTGGCATTGTACTATTTTATTTACATTTTAGAGCAATTTCTTTCCAAAATCACAACTTTCATTTATTCATGCAAAAACACAAAAAAACCAAAAACGTCCGAAAACAAGAAAAAAACAAGCAGTTACAAAAGTTAGCGAGAACAGGGGTTTCTACAGTGGTATCAGAGCTAAATCCTGCCATCCTGAGGGTTTAGCAATCTTATGCAGCCACAAGAGGTTGGGCCACACAGGTATTATACTCGCAGGAGAGCCTTGATTGGCAGGCAACAGGGTTTGATCAGGCAGTCGGGAAACATGGCTGACAGAACAGATATTCCTCAAAACCGTAGGGATCAGGACGATGCAGAGGTTCTACACGCTCTCAGAGATTTACGAGCAGGTCAACGGCAGTCTAACGATGTGCTACAGCAGTTGACAGTGGCACTCCAGAGGTTAGGTACGCCGAGGAGACCGTCACCACATCGTGACGAGGACAGGAGTGATGCAGGATCACGGAGAGCACCTAGGACTGTTTCACGGACGGCAGACAGGCCAACTAGGCCTACTTTTGTGAGACAAGAGGCCGATGAGGCTATGGCAGGTGAGGAGCATGAGGAGTTGTTTGCAGATACACTTATGGCAGCGAACGAGGAGTGGAAGTTAGTACCACCTGATGTCAGAGAGAGGATTACCTTTGACAGATTCATTACACAGAGGAGAGAACATCACAGAGGTCGACAAGATTGGAGACCTAGACACCAGAATAATGATCTGAAGCATGCTACCAACAGACTCACTCTAGCGATGTTCGACGGTAGTGGCAAGGTTACAGCCCAGGCCTGGATTAGTAAGCTAGACACTTTCCTCACATTGCGTCCGATGGCTGAGAGGGATGCTATCAGGTATGCGACATTGCATCTTGAGGGGGTAGCTTACGACTGGTGGCACCACGGGATGGTGACACTCCAGCATGATCGGATCACCTCATATCAAGAGTTCGCTGACAGGTTGGTGGAACGATTTGACAGGAAGGATCCAAAGTCCTATTTTAGAGATTTGGCTCAGTTGCGACAGAGTGGCAGTTTGGAGTCTTACATAGGTGACTTCCAGCGACTGTCAGTTATGGTTCCTAATATATCAGAGAGGCATCTTGTAGTGCTTTTCATGGAGGGACTGACGGAACCATTGAGAGGTTGGATCAAAGCCTTTGATCCTCCTTCGTTACAGGAAGCTATGAAGAAGGCGCGTAGCATGGAGTTGGCAGCACCATCCAGCAGATTCAATTCCAGAAACACTTCTTCATTTAGGGACAATAAGGGCTTCAATAAAAACAGAGAGAAATCAGATTTTAACAGAGAAAAATCAGATTTTAAGAATGATTCAAAGGGAAAATCAGCAGCACCACCCTTGGATCGCGAGGCTCTTAATGATCTACGCAGGAAGAAGCTTTTCTTCTACTGCAAAGGTCCCTATGATGCCAACCATGACTGTCCTTTGCGGCCTAAGGGCAAGGCCAATCGAGTGATGTGGGCTTATTACGAGGAGTCGGAATCTGAGAATTCCGAACAGCAGGAGAGTTCTGAGGAGTCAGAGTTAGAGGCTTCACAGCCTAAGGCAGAGGCAGAGTCAGAGCTTCAGATTCAGGAGGCACGACTATCTAGCATTCAGCAGGAAGGTTCATTCAGACTTCGTGGAGTTTTGGCAGGACAAAGGGTCATTACCCTTCTTGATACAGGAGCCACCCACAATTTTATCGATGCTAGATTTGTGGAGAAGCGTGGACTCATTACCGAGGAGTTCGAAGGCATTAGAGTTAAGGTGGTAGACGGTTACACTCTCAGGTGTGAACGTATGATTAAGGATCTCCCCTTGCACTTGAATAACTATGAATTCAAGGCTGATTATTACGTGGTGAACATGGGGGATATCGATTTAGTCTTGGGCATGAAGTGGCTTCATTCCCTTGAGGAAGTCACTCTTCGTCTCAAAGACATGGAGATTCGTTTTGATGTGGATGGGAAGACACATATCCTGAAGGCCATTCGGGACAGCAATATCAAGACTATTTCCTTTCGTCGGATGGAGAGACTCATGCGACATGACATGGTAGAGTGGGCTGCTGAGTGCACATTAGCACCTATACAGGAGGGACAGCCTAAGACTGAGTATCATCCTGACATTCAGCAGTTGAGAGTCAAGCATGAGAAGGTTTTCAGTGATATTCCACCAGGGAGACCTCCAGATAGGGGCATTGAGCACATTATAGAGCTTGAGGAGGGCGCTAAGCCCGTCATGATTACTCCCTATAGGCATCCTAAGAGGTTGAAGGATGAGATAGAGAAGACTATAAAGGAGCTGCTTGCTATGGGTCACATTCGACCGAGTAAGTCACCATTCGCTTCTTCAGTTGTCCTAGTGAAGAAGAAAGACGGTACCCTTCGCATGTGCATAGATTACAGAGTCCTGAATAAGAGGACTATCAAAAACAGGTACCCCATACCCCGCATAGATGAGCTTATTGATGAGCTCCATGGTGCATGCTACTTCACGAAGATAGACCTGAGATCAGGATATCACCAGATCAGAGTTCGTGAGCAGGATGTTGAGAAGACTGCATTCCGTTGTCATTGTGGACACTTCGAGTTTGTGGTGATGCCATTTGGGCTCACCAACGCGCCAGCGACATTTCAGTCCACCATGAACAGGGTCTTCCATTCACAGCTGAGGAGATATGTACTTGTCTTCTTCGATGACATTCTTATTTACAGCAGGACTTGGCAGGAGCATTTGGCTCATGTGGAGACCGTGCTCAGTATTTTGGAGAGGGAGTCCTTGTACGCCAAGGAGTCCAAATGTGATTTGGGGATGACCGAGTTGCTCTACTTAGGTCATATCATCAGTGCAGAGGGAGTGCGGATGGATCCTGAGAAGATCCGCGCTATTATAGATTGGCCTACTCCAGCGAACCTTACACAGCTGCGAGGATTTCTTGGTTTGTGTGGTTTTTACCACAGATTTGTGAATGGTTATTCACGACATGCAACACCT
Organism: Sequoia sempervirens; assembly: GCA_007258455.2. NCBI lineage: Eukaryota > Viridiplantae > Streptophyta > Pinopsida > Cupressales > Cupressaceae > Sequoia > Sequoia sempervirens. Next base: position 38,236 of record VDFB02300784.1, read on the forward strand.
ATGACGGATTTGTTGAAAAAAGGTGCATTCTGTTGGACTCCTGAGGCACAGGAGTGTTTTGTGAGGTTCAAGGAGCTGATGACTACGTGTCCAGTGTTGGCACTACCTGATTTTTCGAAGCCTTTTGAGCTTCAGTGCAATGCTTCTGGTGAGGGCATTGGAGCGGTGCTTATGCAGGACAAGCACCCTATCGTTTACGAGAGCCAAAAACTGAGAGGCCAGAGAGACTCTACAGTATTTATGATAAGGAGATGTTGGCCATAATGCACGCCTTGGCTAAATTTAGGCAGTATCTTGTGGGCAGTAAGTTTTGCATTAAAACTGACCACAACAGTTTGAGGCATTTCCTGGGGCAGCGAGATCTCAATGATCGTCAACAGAAGTGGGTGAGCAAATTGCAGGCATATGACTTTGATATCTCTTACATCAAAGGCACCCAGAATGTAGTGGCTGACGCTCTCTCACGCAGGCCTTATCTGAGCTCTATGGTTCACATTACAGAGGATTGGAGGCATTTGATTGTGGCAGAGTATGCCAAGGATACTTGGGCATCCAGTATTGTTGAGGGATTGATGATTGACACCAGATACACGCTTGTGAATGACTTGATCATTTACAAGAACAGGATTTATTTGATCCCAGGTTCAGAGATGAAGAACACTATCATGCGAGCCTTTCATGATGTACCTACAGCAGGACATCCCGGGTACTTCAAAACGTACAGACAGATTCGGGAGAGATTTACATGGAAAGGACTCAAGGCAGATGTTCTTCAGTATGTGCGTGAGTGCCCTATTTGTCAGCAAAACAAGCAGGAGAACACGTATCCGGCAGGATTATTGCAGCCACTTATGATTCCTGACAGGAAGTGGGAATGCCTGTCGATGGATTTCATTACGGGCTTGCCTAAAACCCAAGGACGGGATTGCATATATGTGGTTGTGGATCGGCTAACGAAGTATGCCCACTTCTTTCCGATTACCACCACTTACACAGCTACACAGGTAGCAGAGGTCTTCTTCCGTGAGGTATTCAGACTACATGGGTTGCCTCGGAGCATAGTGAGCCACAGGGATAGTCAGTTCTTGAGTCACTTCTGGCAGGAGGTGTTCAGACTTTGTGGGACCGAGCTTACACCGAGCACCAGTTACCACCCGCAGACCGATGGGCAGACAGAGATAGTGAATAAATGGGTGGAAGGTTACCTCAGGAACTATATTGCAGGGCAACAAAAGGCTTGGGTCAAGTGGATTTATTTGTGCGAGTATTGCTACAACACGACATTCCACATGACCATTTAGATGTCCCCTTTCATGGCGTTGTACGGTTATGAGGCGCCGAGCTTTCTGGATTTGCTACTGAGTGACAGTAGGGTGCGGAGTGCTGGAGACTTGTTGCAGGAGAGTCAGGACACTATGAGGGCTCTCAAGGAGAATATTGCTAAGGCACAGAATCAGCAGAAGCAGTACGCAGATCAGAAGAGGACAGAGAGGTCTTTTGAGGTGGGTGACATGGTTTATCTTATGCTGCAGCCCTACCGTCAATCTACTCTTAGGAAGAGTGGTTCGGAGAAGCTTAAGCCACGATATTATGGTCCTTTCAGGATTCTGAGGCGTGTTGGAGAGGTGGCTTATGAGCTAGAGCTTCCGACGGATAGCAAGGTCCACAATGGTTTTTACGTGTCACGTCTCAACAAGGCATTGGGACACCGTGTGGTGCCTTCAGCAGTTTTACCTCCCTTAGATGACGAGGGAAAGTTGGTTTTAGTACCTGAGTCTATCCTGGAGTACAGAGAGAGACAGTTGCGTAGGAGGACTATCGGGAATATTTGGTGAAATGGAGAGATTTGCCAGTGGAGGATGCTACGTGGGAGAGCGAGGATATTTTGCAGCATCCGGAGTTGAGATTGCTTGAGGACAAGCAATTTCAGGAGGGGCGGACTGTCATGTCCCCTTCCAGTTGACATCTCTCAGAGCTTATGATTAGCCTATTATGCGACCCTCGTAGGTTGATAGGATGGATAGAGGGTCTTGATGGAGCTTGGCTTGGCTTCGGTTGTCGAGTTTTACCAGTTGGCTTTCGTTCGGCTCATTCGGACGTCTGCCCGGACTTGCTATTTTAGCGATTTGGCATTCATGAGCACGCGCTATTTTAGCAGTATTTGGCATTCAGCGAGCACCGCTATTTTAGCAGTATGGTTTGGTCATGTGCAATCACTCACTTATTCACCAGCTTTAGACGGTTCGTGAATCGGACATATTTTGAGGGAGATATTAATATTTTAATTGATTAATTAAATATTAATTGTTCGGAGCTTATATTATAAAGTTATAATATTTTAATATTATAACTTAAGTGAATTGTCTCAAGGGGTCGACCATCATTGAAGGGGCCACTTTTAATTATAATTTATAATTAAAAGTGAGATTGAAAACTATTGAAAAATTAAAAAGAAAAGTTCAAATTTATTTAAATGATGCCTAATTGAGAAAAGTCGAACTTTTGAGGAGATATAAGGGTTTTCATTGGGATTTGAGATGATTATGATTGAAGTCGAATTTTTGCTGAGTCTTTCTTCTGAGAACAGAGCCAAGGGTTCCAGTTTTCAACTTGCATTGGAGAACGTGCAATCTTCAGTGTGTGCAGTTCAGAGGCTGTGAAATATCAGCTGATTTATTGCCAGTCAAAGAAATAGCTTCATTCAGAAGTTATTACAGAGCATCACAGGCGAAACTATATTCAGGGTTTTTGATCCAGAGTTCATCTGGGAAGAGTTCTTTATGCTAGGCGTCCACTTTGCAAGCTAGAGGCACATCTTCCAAGGGCCGTACATTTATTTATTGCTGCTGTCATAGCCATACTTCCTTGTACCAGGCCGTACCTTTCTCCTTGAGAGAAGCGCTTCACTTTTTGGCCTTTAGTCTTCACATACAGGGGCGCACTTGCATCTGGATTCATTCTGGATCATCAGGCGCAGGAGAAAGTTGGAAATCCATGACGAGCGTATTATTTCTATAGCTTCACAGGTGGCTGCAACAATCAGGTTTTCATCAATAACATTGTTGTTCTCGATTTGCATGTTACCAGATCTCATTTGAATCACTCTAGAAGATTAATAAATCGATTGGCATCATTAGATTTCGTAGTTTCCATCCTTATTGGCATTGTACTATTTTATTTACATTTTAGAGCAATTTCTTTCCAAAATCGCAACTTTCATTTATTCATGCAAAAACACAAAAAAACCAAAAACGTCCGAAAACAAGAAAAAAACAAGCAGTTACAGAAGTTAGCGAGAACAGGGGTTTCTACAGAAGGTCAAGTCATTTATCCTAGACGACGATTGGTGGGCTCATGTGGACTATGGCTTGAGTTTCACCAAGCCTATCATGAGTATGATCGGGTTTTCTGATACGGATCAACCATGTTTTGGGGAAATCTATGATGGCATTGACTCCATGATAAAAATAAAATAAAGGTCATAATAGCACAAAAAGAGAATGACCCTAAAGAAACATTTTTTTGAAGTGTTAGAAAAAATAATTCATCATCACTAGGACAAGATGAACACACCATTGCATCTCCTTGCATATGCATTTTCTCCCAAATACTATAGTGCACATATACTTGCTTTTCCGGGGAGAACTCCACCATATAGAGATAGTGAACTTGCTAATGGGTACAAGCAGGTATTCAAAAGACTCTTCTCAGATCCAAAAGTGATGGAAAATGTTAGGAAAGAGTTTGGCATGTTCATCTCAGGACAGAATCATAGTATTTGTGCGCTTCAAGACCAATATAGTGTAGATGCTCGTACATGGTGGTACCTCCATGGGAAAGATTATTTGTTCCTCCAGCCTATTACAATCAAGATTCTATCACAAGTAATTTTTATTTTTTATTATTTAACATTTGTATAGTAGACTTTAGTACTTTCCATTCTTTAATTTATTTTTTATTTTTTATTTTTAAGTTGTTTTGGTTTTCTCTCCAATTTCAACAAGTTGCAAGTTCTTCTTCGGCTGAACAGAATTGGAGTACATACTTCTTTATCCACTTAGTGAAACGTAACCGGTTGGCTGCAAAAAGAGCAGAAGACTTGGTTTATGTCCATTCCAAATTGCGTCTTCTATCACATAAGCAAGATGAGTACAAGGAAGGTTCAATGAAGTATTGGGACATAGCCCCTGAGTGTGCCAACTTGGATGCATCTATTGCAGAGCTTGCTAGAGTCACTATAGATGATAATGATGATGATGAGACTTTTACACATGATGCACCTAGTACGAGTGGCAATGCATTTACTTATGGTTCAAATGATGTTGAACCAAGCAATGACCTTGATCTAGATCCTTTTGATGATTGATGGAGATTGAAGACTTAGAGTCTTAGACAATTATACAAAAAATTTATTGTATTTATTTCATTTTTTTAATTGTAATGATCTTCATTTGAATCGTGACTCAAGACATATATGATATATGAGATAATATTGAAATTTTGAACTATCAATTGGCATTTATGATTTATCTTTATCACTACCATTGATCAATGATTCAATGATGATTGATGAAGTATATTGTATCATACGATCAAATGTATTTACAATTCTGTATATTTTTAATTTTTTGCATATGTTATACAGCCGTACCCAAAGGAAAAAAAATTGCCGTGCTGGCATACTCGTATTTTGTACCCATACCCGATCTCATACCAAAACTGGCAACTTAGATAATAACTATAACTAATTATATTAATTTTTACTTATATATTATTAAATTAATATGTATTTATATTTATATTTTTAATTTACATATAATATATATTGTATGGCCAAACCTGGTTGTACCAAACCAAAGAAAAAAATTCATTGTATTGGTGAACTTGAACCCTGACCTTGTACCTAAAAAGGGAACTTAGATTAAAAGGGCTGTGAAATAATTTAGAAAAAGTGAAAACAAAGAGAACAATTTAAAGAAGAAAACAAAGAAAAAATTAAAGTGGAAAAAATAGGGTTTGTTGAGTTTTGAACTTAAGTTTTAGAAATAGAAATGAAGAAATAATTAAAGAGGAAGGAGTGAATGGAGGGAGGGAGAAATAATGCAAGAATAGAAAAACAAAGAAACATATTTCTACCTCTTGCTGCCCTCAAATTCTAAAAGTTTGAATGCCAACCCATTGGAGATGTGCCCTACTATGCTTGAGTGTCAACATTCAACCGAAGAGCTCCTTTCCACCAAAAACCCAAAAATACACTAAAAACCAGCAACCCTATTTGCAAATGAGAGTTAAGAGTGAGAACAAAAAGGAAATGAGAGTCAAAATGGTACTGAAGTCTTTCAAGATCTAAGTGACCATTTTCTTTTGCATATTTTTTATATTTTTCAGTTGAATTTTATATTTTATTTTTTTCATGACGTTTTGTTGCTGCATTGTTATCAGACTCCGGAGTCTCTTCTAATAATCTTGCAAGTTTGCTAGTCAGTACTTCTAACCTTGCAAAATATGTTTCAGTTCATAGCTCACCAGTCTCAATTCTATGCTTCATACGCCCTATCAATCTGTATTCACTTAACACACCGAAACACACAATCAAGCCTGCAAACAATCTTCCAGTTGTTGCTAAGCCTAGAAATTAAGAAAGAAAGTGAAAGAAAAACTTTTAAGCAACTCTAATTAAGTCTGATTTTGTCTTTCTTAACCAGAGCTAAAGTTCTAAGGCTTCTCCTACCTTGATTAATTGGTTCTCAAAGTAACCATACAATAAGAATAGAAATTTATTTATGTGATTGCTTTTATTTCAATTATGAATAGTAAACAAGATACTTCACTTGCATGTAGCTGCTTATTATATTTGTCGCCAGAGTATTAAGTTTCTACAAGACAGTTTCTAAAATACATGGATACTAAACACTATGGGAGCTAAGTCAATGATTTTTACTCATACCACATCTTAATTGCAACTAAAACATGTGATTATGTTGACAAATGGTGCAGTTGTGTATGCATAAAAAATGAAGACCAAAAAGAAAGATTGAACATGGTAGATTGTGAGTTATGATTAGGGAACAAATTTCCTTACATTGCACTTGATATATTTGTGATTACTTGGTGTTGCATCGAATAGTAATATTTTTAGATCATCAAGTTATACATTTAGGATTTTAATAGCAAGTAGTTTTTGTTCAAATTATTGGATCCCCACAAAGAAAGGCTAGTGGCCTTTTGGCCCTTCTTTGTTCAACTTGTTGGAGACATTAAGTACAATAATGATGTAGGTTAGTCATCAAATAATATTTTGTTTCCAATACAATGGTTGAGACTTTTCCTGGTTATCCTATCTTGATGGACATGTTGTCTAAAAGCTAAGCTTGTTGATATGGGTGACAACAAAGAATTTTAAAGCAGACAAATTGAAATGATAAATTTATAAATGGTGACAGAACCAATGAGAAACTATTGGACTATAATTGGCTTATAATTTCTAGGGTGTAATCACAATAATGATTTGTTGATCACTTTTTAGTGATGAAACTTCAGTAGCATTATTGTTATGTTGGTAATCTTTTCTTATTTGTAGATTTGATGGCATGGAAATGGTAATAACTGTGTAGATGTAATAAATGTTGAATCATATTTTATTTCTTTCTTATTTTTGACTTGGAATGTGAGACATCAACTATAAATTGATATCTAAACTTATCTCATATCAACTTGATGATGATAAACTTATTGGGTTTTACACCTGTTTCTTAACATATCCATAATTTAGTCCAATTCTAAATTTCCTTCATACTTACATTGCCCTTTCTGTTATGGCAGAGGATCATAAGAATATTAGAACAAAAAGCATGGAATGAAATTGTTGTAAAAAACATTCAAAGATCGTTCTAATTATATAGAAATATATTAAAAAATTAAAAAGCTATGCGGGCCTAGTAAACCTACCTTGTTAGGGAATAACACATAGCAAAGACCATGTGGGAAAACATAGAATTAAGAACATTATAGGCACTATAATCATATGATGTTTCCACCATTACACAAGTTGTTTTCTGAGAATTTTGACAATATGATATAAAGCTATCTTTGAGTTAAGTAAATTTAGAGGAGAATATTCAATCACAGAACTTGATCACCACTAAGTGGTTAGAATATTTCCATTAAGTATCATCCATTGATGCATCAAGAACAGAGATTATACTATTCAATTTTTCCAATCATTTAAACCAAAAAATCTCAATAATTAACCTTTAAGACCCCAACATTATATATGATTTTTCACAAGAAATAACACTTTCTTTTTATGTAAATCATTTTTATACACCTTTTAAATTTAATTTTTATGATTTCTATGTTTATTTATTCCAATATCACACTGTGTTTTCAGGTCCTGAAATTTGGCAAGATACAGCAGGCAAAGTGGACATATTTGTTTCAGGTTCTGGTACGGGAGGAACCATAACAGGGGTTGCAAGATATTTGAAGATGAAAAACCCATCTATTAAGGTTGTCTGTGTTGAACCTTCTGAGAGCCCTGTAATTTCAGGTAAGACACATTAGACCATAACTCCAAAACTCAGAAGGATTCCAATTACTTGGCAACTTGGGGCAGTTCTTATTGCATATTCTAGTTCTGGCTTTTCCCAGATTTTAGAAGTTAAAAGAGTAAAATATGTAAATAAATTGATGATCTTTATCCTCCAGTGGGGTTCAACTCAAATTCATACCTACCCTATAAGAATTGAAGTAACATGGTAATGTCATTATAATAGATTATAGGACAAATCTGCAAAATCATGGCAAGAGCATATTTTTTATTCTGCTATAAATTAGAGCCACTCAATAAGAACTATTCATAATGATTGCAACTTCATGTTCATCAATGTCATATTTCCATAATAAAATTAAAAAAATTGACTACTTCCATCCATATGATCTAGAGACAAGTTGTGCCATTTGGCATAAACCCTACTATGGCTTTTACCTGCTATGGAGAGTTATTTTGTGCTTTGGTCCTATGATATTGTGCTTGTAATCTCTGGAAAACTAATAATAACTATTTAAATATTGTTATTTCTAGAATAAGCTGTGTTAATATTGAGCTATTCTTAATGACACATCTTTCAATAGTCACCATTCACAAGAACCCATCTCTCATGAACCCGAGCAAGTGCCACTACTGGAATTCTTCTGTCAGCACTGCTGGCCTTGTCAACCCTAACTTCTTCTACCAAACTCTGAGCAGCATTGCCAACCTTCAACCTTTCTTTTCACAAACTTAACATCTTGTTAATATTTCTCTCTTATTTTTCTATATTACTTTTTCCAATTTCTCTGACAGTCTCAACAGTTTGGGTGGTATTCATCTCTGGTTAGACTGGCCCATCTAGCTTCCCTCATCCTCTGACTTGTCAATCCATCTTCCTCTAGCTAGATCGCTCATGAAAGATGTGTCATGCAAATTGATTCAGTGTCGACCTGAAGCTGATTCTGAAATATTGATATTATTTATATTAACCAGTTGTATTACCAATCACTATAAGTACCATTGACCTCAGTGGGAGGGTCTCCATGTGGAAGGGTTGTGATGATCAATACCTTTCCTCAACTTAAAAGTGTATTTTGGATCAACACACAATGTACAAGTTCACATCTAGAAGGAGTAAGGGTTGTTCACCTGGTTGAACAATAAAATAGAAAGTCAATCCCCTTGTGGACTTACATATGGGGGTCTAATATACCAGATTGGTCTCATGTGACAGTGATGAAATGTCTATCCACTCTAATTGTGAACTAATTTATTGTTTTGTAAATGTATTTCTAAATGAGGAAGATAAATACTTAATAAATTGGCATAGATAGGATCCTTCTTGCATTTGTGGGGAAATGCTTGAAGAATTATATGGAAAGATGCCACTCCTTATTGGTGTAACTAACTAAATTGGGAAAATAAAAATATGATGATCAAAATCAAGTTTTTACTTTCTGTCTATAGAGCAATCTCCATTCTTCACCCCTATGAGCATCATCTAGAAGAGTGCTAAGTGGACCATTGATGGTCATGAGAAATGGTTTCTTGTGAACTGCTATCATGAAACATAGGTCAGATGAAGATTGACCTGAATTTATGCACTTTATTCCCAATAAAGCATCACATAACTTGATACACTGCAAAACACCACATATCTGAAAAGCTAGTGGCTTTTAGCATTTATTCATCACACTCTTCTTTATCATTCTCCTTTGCTTGACTTAATCATTAAGGGGCACTATTTGATGCACATAAAGATAGCTTTTTCTATACAAATATTTCCTCTTTGATTTACATTTTTTTTATGAAGAGAAAGCTCCTCTCCTTTCTTCTGAGATTAGATTTATTTCCTGGAGGAAAAAAGATAAGTGTACACCATATTGTCCAGCCGTTTTACTTCACAATTGACCACTAGATCTTCCATCATATTTCCTTTCCTCCTAATATGTTGGTATGAGAGCTCAAAATTATTTTTTTTCATATTAATTTCCTAAATGAATTTGTTTATGTCGTAGTCATTGCACTAACTTATTTTGACTGCTTCATTATTAGCATTGAGTTTCCTTCCTTTTTTGTAGCCAACCTTATTCCTTCTAAGAGAGCATGCTTTTACCGTATTATTTGCATTAGAGTTACCAAACTCTCCGCTTGCCTGGTAGTCCATAGAGTCTTGGTCTGAGCATATGCCCAAACAAGGCTTGCTCACACAAATCTATCTACCCAGCGAGTTAGTTCCAGACTTGTCAGTTTCTAATTTGCAAGTCCCAGTACAGGGACATGCCCTTGCAAAAAACACAAAAAAATTAAAAATTCATAAAAACCTTAAATGACTTAAATGTGGACATAAAATAGAAAACAAAAGAGACAAAACACATGCAAAGTAAAAACAAAAACACACACAAGTGATTTTGAAGCAGCATCACAAAGAAAAGACAACAAACATATAAACATCATAATCAGTAATCCAGATTCCGTTCTATTTCCTCTCTTTTATTTTTTAAAAATCTACACTCTATTTGTAATTTTGTTGCCTACTTGCAAATCATCATAATGTTGATGCCATAAAAAAAGAGCCCTTGCTGGGATCATGCCACCTTCAGTGCTAAGAAAGGGAATTGTTTTGCAATTATTACAAAACAATATTAGTGAAAGAAGCATTAATTGTATAAAATTTGACCCTATTCACATACCTAGCTGAGTTGCTTCTTTGTGCACACAAGCCACAAAGTTGTGAGAAAGGTGTCAAAGCTTTGAAGAAAAGGACCTTAGAAAGAGGTAGAGTGGAGATGTAGCCATAAGGCAAATAGACACTTATAATATTCCTCCATTCCCTTCAAGTTTGATCACTAGTGTTAGCCCTAGAGTTCACAGATTGGATTTGCATTCTATGATGCACCACATTTTTCTCTAGGTTCCTAACCATTATTGAGAATACAGGTTAGAATAGAGACTAAAACAAAGCAGCAAGAAGTGTGGTTGGAGATTTTTGTAGCGTCCCTTGCCAATTTGAATGGAAACTTTCAATTTGTGTTGTTTGACATTTTGTCATAGAGACTAAAACAAAGCAGCAAGAAGTGTGGTTGGAGATTTTTGTAGCGTCCCTTGCCAATTTGAATGGAAACTTTCAATTTGTGTTGTTTGACATTTTGTCAAACACTTTGCATGTTGTAATGTTCCTTTCCGGGAGGAGTAGAAATTTTTTGATTGATGGATCTAATTGAGAGAGATGGTATTTACTAAACTTTCATAGCAGCAATGACTTATAAATTATTACATTCAAGTACATGAAAGCATGACATTGATAAGCAAATCCTATGATAATTCTGGACATAAATATGACTGTTTGGTTGGCACACCAATGTTCAGAAATTTATATCAGAATGTTGCAAGTTCAGAAAATGTCTCAGAAAGCAAGAACATGAACCTAGCTAGCAATGATTGAACAATAGACCATCTTAAGAACGTTCTAGGTGTCTCAATGCTCATATACAGGACTGTCATGAACTCTCCAAATAGTAAATAACTTCAAGAATTATTCCAGACTTTTACATTTATTTCTGAGATGATATTATAGACCTCTCTTTTAACATGCACACTCAGTAAATTAACAGCAGTCGCTTAACAAAAATTCTGAGCATGTATAACAGCTAGAGATACAAGTCTGAGCACTCAGAAATATAATAACAACAACATGAAGTTTCAGACTTCACACAACGCTTTCTGAGTTGTTCATGCATTTATACAATTATATTTCCACTTACAAATGACTCAGAAATGCACAGAAATACATGGACTGAAAGTCAACAGAGGATTAAGAGATAGAATGATATCTTTCAGACCTGAAATAGCTTGCCAAGATTGGGAATTGTTGGTCATTACACTGTTCATATCATTGTTTTCAGTACTATAGCATCTCTGTAGCAACAGGTTAAATTTCAATTCAAACCCTCTTCCTAAATCTGAACAATGATCTCAAATTCATCCTTTAGAGGCCCTCGCAATAAAATGCAATAATAAATCAGCTATTGCATTATTCAGAAACCCTTATTGTAATAATAAATCAACTACTGCAATAATTCAGAAACTCTTATTCAGAATTGCAATAATACATCAGCTATTGCAATTATTCAAACCCTTGCAATAATAAACCAGCTATTGCAATAATTCAGAAATATGCAATAATACATCAGCTATTGCATAAATTACTTAGCTTCTCAAACAAGCAAATTTGCAACTTCAACCTTCAAAATTATCTCTGTTAAGCACCAATGTGTTTCTTGGCTGAAAACATCATTAAATCTCCTGACTGTATATTGCAACAGCGAAGAGATTGTAAGCCAAGTGGGATTTCATCCTCAAAGCCCCTTGAAAAGCCAATCTCTCAATGAGACTGAAATTCATTAACAATTTTCTCTCTACCAAGCCTCCCCTAATGAGCTCTCAACTCCCCTTTATAAAGAACTCCTTGATCTTCTAGAAAGACCCAAGAAGAGTGTTCAACAAGCTTTTAGAAGAATATTTTACTACTCCTTGATGTGACTCCTTGATCTGACCCCTTGATGCGACTCCTTAATGTGACCTCTTGATGTGACCCCTTGATGTAACTCTTTGATGTGACTCCTTGATGTGACATCTTGATGTGACTCCTAATACTTAAGTCACTTTTTGAAGATATATTAATAAAGTGACTATTAATTTATCATTAAAGTATGTCACTTTTTAACTTTTTAATATAATTATTTAATATTACCCTTTTGACTTTGCACTTTTTGCCTAGTGACATTAAATAATAAAAATAATGATTATTCCTTAAGAGGGCCAGAAAACGGGGACATTACAATTTTGGTTCTATTGTACAATTCAATTTTATAATTTTCATGAGGCTAAGTAATTTTTTTTCTGATTTTTGTTTAAAACTATGAATTTCAATTTATTTCTATCTATTTAATTTTAAAAGTGCATGCTATTTTATTTTAGAGTACTTACCTTTTTTTTTAATTTTGTTTTAGATCTCCTTATTGACAAAATTTAGTGGATACTATTAATGTTCTTGGGACAAAGTTCAAAGACCTAAATGACGAGATAAAGGCCTAAATTTTGAACAAGAAGAAGGCGAATGTGAATTCCATAGTTGATCCATCATGATTGATGGTTAGAGAAATAGGAGAAACATCATGTCAAATATTTATTTGTTTCTTCCTTTGAAGGAATTGCTGTTTTCTAAAATCTGTTGGTGTTTCGAGCAAGATGAAAAATGCAGAATTTCTATGTGAGATTTTAAAAGACACACCTAAGGTGGGTGAGGCCAATGTTGTGAAAGTAATTATGGACAATGCAACACATTATGTTGTTGTGGGTAGACTTCTCATATAGAAGCACACATCTCTTTTGAACTTCCAATTCTACTTATTACCTTGACCTTACATTGGAAGATCTTGGCAAATTTCACTGAAACAAACCTGTTGTGGATCATTATATATATAAATAATCTTGCTTGGGTCCTCAACTTAATGAGGAAACATACAGACAAGGAGTTGGCTCATCCTGGTATAAGCTGGTTTATGACCTTTTTTATGATCTTGTAGTTTTTACTTCAATTGAAGGCTGATTTGAAATGTTAGTGAGTGGGTCCCAATCATCATACTTGATGAATAATGCCAAAAAATTTATGTTGTGGATTGGGTCTTTGGTGAGAAAAAATTTTGGTTTTTACTAAAGGGAGTTAAATCGGAAACTTTGGGACATGATAGTCCCCTCCTCCAGATTGTTGCTTGTCCTCAAGCAACCTCAAGTTAGGATGCTCAAAGATCTCCACTCCCTCCCATGTTGCATCTTCGATTGGGAGATTTTTCCATTCCACCAAATATTCAAGTATGACCTTGTTTTGCAGCCTTTTCTCTCTCACATCCATCACCGTCTCGGGCTCAAGTATCAATTTTCCTTCATCATCAAGAGGTGTAACATACCCCCTTGATTTTTTTTTTTCCCTAAAACCCATGTCTACTGTTATGCTTGATCAAGGTGGTGTTTGAGTTTTTTTTCAATGTTGAGTTTGTTTGCAATGTGTTTCAGATGCATATAATATAAAGGAAACAATTGCAATAACAAGAAATACTAAATAACATTGCCTTTCAATAGAAACTTCAACGAGCATCAATAAACATCCATTTTCTGTTATTAAATCAGAATATTACATAGGTATTTCAGACTTGGTAAAGACTGGTTACAGCAGCAATGAGGCTCCATAATAAGCACCAAACAACACCCAGCTTTAGCCTTCAAATCACTCTATTCTCCAATGCCTTAGACCTCTTTTTCCAGCACCCAAAGTTCAGCATTCAACCTACAACATATGATGGTAACAAACTGGGGTTTTAGCAGCAAGGTGGCACCCCTCAAGTAAGTTCGACCTCTAGAAAAATCAGAACTCCACTAAAAAATATAAACTTGTGCTTAAAACAATCGTCAAGGAAAAGCCCTTACATTTATCCAATACCCATTTCGATTCTTCAATCCATTTTAGAGCTATGAGCATAAATATGAATTCTGGTCTAGAAAAGCAATGCCCAGAAAATGCAAATAAACACACCAAATCTTCGTAAATCACACCAAAACTAAAAGCAAGCTAATCACACCAAAAACTCATCAAAATATCTAATAAATCTTCATCTTTTCAATCATCAAATTGACCTCTGTGAAGCTCTTGTGATTCCAGCTGTAAAAACTCTCAATATATGATTAGGGTGGATATCTCACCACCGAAACCAGCCCATACGAAGAGGGTTTTCGTCCTCAGTTCACAGCCCAAGCAACCTGGAAGCAATCCGGAAACATTTCGTTATGTTGTCAAAGCAGAGATGTCAAAATGAGAGCCAAAATAGAGTTATATAGAATTAGGGCAATGGACTTCAACTTTTTCTTCATTTCCATCTAAAACCCACGCCCTTCTCCACTTTTGAAATATTAAACATTTAAAAATATATATCCTCCCTTCTCTAGGCATCCCACTTCATGGAGGAAATATAATATTCATTAATCTTTTAAAAACAACTTTAAGTTGTTTCACTAGGCTCAAAGTACCTTTTCGAATGACCACTCACCCCTCAACTTAAGTTTATAATATAATGTAATGAGCCAACCAATTTTTTTCAAATTTTTCAATGAACAATCCAGCACAACAAGTACCCGTTAAGGTTAGCTCAATCCAAAACCAACTGCTGGAAAGTAACTCTACGCCAAGAATGCACACTCAATCCCAGGATGGAAAAGGTGTTGTCATATGGTGCCGAGGATTGTCAGTAGCAACTGAAATATTACAATGCTAGAAAGTAACCCCAACACCAAGAATGTGCACTCAAGACCCGAAGTGGGTGAGATGCTACCATATGGCGATGGGGATCATTAGTGCTCAAATGAAGTACAATGCTGAAATGAAAGCTCAACCACTTATTCAACGGGAGCGAAAGAGTAACTGAAAGAAAGAAGGTTCAACCGCTTATTCAGCGGGAGCTATTACAATGAAATAACAATTGTTCATTCCCCTTCTTGGCGGTAAACCATCCAAGAGCTTAAGTGTGTTGGTTCATTCTCCTTCTCTGGCGGTAAACCGTCCAAAGATTGTTAATGTTTACTGCTTAAGAAAACTAAGTAATTGTAGAATTAAAATGACTGAAATAGTACTACTATTTGCAGCCTTACAATGCAACAATCTGCAAATTACGAAGTATTACAATTGTCAAATCAATGCAATAGCTATAAGATTGTTTCTCCAACATCAAAGACTCAGCAACACTGAAAATGCAACCCAAAATCTGAACTTCTACAAGTCTGATATGAAAAACCAACTAACTAAATTGCAGACCAGCAACTATGCAAACACTAAATTGCTCATAAAATCCTCTAGACTTCACTAAAAGACTTGAAAACGGATGCAAATGAACCCCAAGAGGATGGCGCCCAAGTTCAAGACATGAAACAACATCAAAAGACTGAAATTTGGTTTGCACAACTCCCACTACAGTCTCTAGAAATGTACGACCCTCTAGGAAGGGCGATTTCTTGCCAAAAATCACACACTTGAAATTAAATTCTGAAAATCACCAGAGAGGGGCGCTTATAGCTGAGAAAGACATCAGTAAAATTCCCATAACAAGATAAAATATATTTTATGACTTATAAGCAAAATCAACTTTCAGCTAACTAGACCAGCAAACTTCAAAAATGCTCAAAAACTACAAAAGAATCCATCACAATGTGCTCAATCTGCTCTCAAGAGTTAAGAACAGCCTTAATCTTAGCTAGTTGCTATCTTTCAAGCAAGAAACTAAGCCCAAGCTAGGAGGTATGCATTCCTCGAAGCAACTCACTCACCATTTCGGCAGAATAACAGTATAATTTCTTCACTGATCCAAATGAAGTAGCAAGAGCCTCATTATATAGATTTGTTGTTTATCTCCAGAAGCTTCTAGAAGGTACGCTCATTCCAAGAGAATCTAGGCTTTTGACTTGATTTTTCATTCAACCTTCAATATGGCGTCCCACTTCATGTGATATGAAATTTGATTAAATAAAATAACACTTCCTCAAATTGGCGTCCAAACTCTCAAGATAATATTTCCACTTTAGAAATATCAAAATAACTCCTCATGAGGCATCCACCCCTTAAGTTCCCCTTTTAAAAACAACTTGAAGTTATGATGATAGACCAAGGGGTTAAAGTGAAAATATAACATTATTAATTTAAAATAACTTATCTCTCCCAAAAATTGTGCCACAAAGCCAAAATCAACATTACCCACTACACTGCCTAAAGAGGAAAGCTCACTGTGCCGATGCCAACAAGACCACTGCCAAAAATGGAATTTACTAAAAATAGTAAATTTAGAAAGTTGCTCAGATCACCATGCATGCAGTTCCATTGTGAAGCTCTCTGAAAACCCAAAAAGAATCCGCAATCCAAACTCTAAAACTCCAAGTAACAACCTCCTAGAAAACAGGAAACCCTAATTTTCGCTTCCAAGTAGCCTATGGGCCTCCGAGATAAGCTAACGGTCAACTACATTGATCACTGCTAAGAAGGGGACATTACATATAACTTTATTAAACAACTTAAGTGATTGAATTAATCAATTATCAAACACTGCAACCGGAAACACTGCCAGAAATAGCACCTACTAAAATAGCATACTGCTAAAAATAGTAAGTGACTCCAAACACATTTTGAGCACAAATCAAGTAGCCGTTGCAACTCACTAAAAATAGTAAGTCCAAAAAAGGTTGTCAAATGCAAATGCATGGCATACCATTGCAAAGCTTTCTGAAAACCCAGAAAGAATACAAAAACCAATCCTGCATGCAAACTCCTGATTGAAATGCATGTCACTTTCATTAAATGCATTTCACATCTCTCCGAAGCTTTCTGAAAACCCAAAAGATCTAGAAAACACACTGCCAAACTTTTGCATGCAAGCCCCTGAATTCACCAAAGAAGACCTCCAAATAGCTGGAAACTCTAATTCGGCATTTGACTGACCTATGGGCATCCGGGGATAGGCTAACAGTCACTGGAAAGTGTAGTGCTAAAAATGGGGACATTACAGTCCACCCTTCCCAAAATTTGCTTGTCCTCAAGCAATGCCACCACAACTCCAAAAAAATTTAAACTAATCCACACCCAAACAAGTAAGATCCCAGTGTCCCATATCTGTCTCAGGAAGAACCCATCATGTTGATGTTGCACCACTCTAATCACATAAGTGAAACCATCATGCCCAAACTGCACTAACCTCCCCTATAACCCCAAAATGTTACCATCCCTGAAACTCAAGCTGAAGAAACTGGAAGGACTGAAATCAATACCATATAGCATCTCATGCCCAAAAAACTTTGAGTAATCAATATCAACAATGCCACGGTCTATCATTAACCTGGGCAATAGGAAAGATGATCTACTCAACTCAAAATCAAACTCCTCAGCATATCTCTATATGGTATCTGACAGAGCCACGACTACATATGTGACTTCTCCAAACCTCCTTACAAAGGTGAAAACAATCTGTTGCAAGAGCTCAACAAAATCATCCCCATAACTCCATATGAATCTACTATGCCTCGTCTGAATTATTCTGATACAACCATGGAGGCTTCTGAAAACTCCTACAGTTCCCACTCCAAGACCCTCAGAATGATGAGCCAAAGCATGTGGGTGTTCGCTGTCCCTAACCAATATTGTGAGAAAACTATCAAAATTTGCATCACAAACCTCCATAAGATGAACTCAGAGAGTAGGAAAGGTTTGAAGAAATAAATAATCACAATTGTTCAAAGTTGGGGTCAGCAAAATACAATGCACTCTACACAGGGGATAATAGCAATGCCACAAGAATTCCCAAGTATGAACATGTGAAATGAGCATCCTGTTGCACTCAATCATCTCATAAGTGGCTAGAAAACACACCCATAAAATCTCCAATTGATATCTTCTACCTATTTGACAAGAAATGATGAACCAACTCTCCTAAACGAGAGCAACTCCCCATGTAAGGTGGCTGGTTTGCCACCAATCAGCAAGCCTATGTCTCAAAATCTGCCCCTTTCTAAGCCAAGGATCACTCCCAAGACTAACCATCCGTTCATCTCTCCAATCCATTTGTTGAAGAACAAATGGGACCATCAGGTGGCTGGTAAGAAAGGTAACAGCACCACTAATTCTGAAGTTTTGATCCTTATCCCTCCAAGGGTCCTTCCAACCATACCCAATAAGCTTTGTCATACCATGCCAAGGATGTCAAACAAGGATACCCAACCAAGAATGATTCCTAACACACCGGAAAAAGTACACACCACGTCTTCAAGTCTCCATCATAACCAAATGCCCTCTCAAGGAATTAGTGTCTTCTCTCATGAACCCCTAAAGCCTAACCATGAAAACTTCAACAACAATGGAGCATGGAACAATTGTTGTCATCAAATCCAACTCCCAAAAAGGGCTAGTATGAGCTAAAGAAACATTCAACCCAAGGGAAGGATTGTCAAGCATGTAAACAATCTGTTTTGGCCCTTCTTTCTCCAATACTTCATGAGTAAGAAGTCAGAAACCATTTCTCCTTGCTGTTGTAATGTAATTACCAGCAACTACCGAGACTTGTCTTGTTAACATCTTGATTTTTAAATCGTGGAAGTCACCATGATTCAACGCTTCTCATGTGAAAACTACATCCCCAATCCCACTTAAGCATTCTTGATCAAGCAATCTTTTTGGAAGTTTATCAATTGCAAGGGTCGGATCTCCCTCATGATTTGCTTGCAAATCATCAAAAAATTGAAATCCACATTCCATTTTGTGTTTGGAAACTTCATCAAGATCCCATTTCGTGCTATTGTCACTTGATGCTTCATCTTCCATCTTCAAGAGGGTATTATCATAAGTTACCTTGGCACTTACTTCAAAGAGAGGGTTATCCATGATATGAAAATCTTTTCCTTTCTCACGTTCAAGCCCAACTTGCTAGTCCAAATCTGCACATGCAACTTCTGATTTCCTTGTAAAATTCCCGAAGTCATACTCTTCTTGTAGACTATGAAGCTCTTCAATTACCTGTTTGATTTCTTCAACTCTTTGTGCATTCTCCTGCTCCCTGAAAAGTTTGAAATCAGCAAACTGATCTTCTACCTCCATTAGAGCCAACTGAGTATTTTCTAACATGACCTTTCTTGATTCAAGCTCAAGAGTAAGCTCATCAACCTTCCTCTTTTTCCCTTGGAAGGCACCAATGGTCTTCTTTGCAATTTTGATGGCATAATCTCGATCTTCAATCAAGTGTATGTATTCTGATTTCAATGTCTCCAAGGAGTCTTCGATTTGTTGTAGATTAGGGGAAGCAACTTCATCCTTAACCCCTTTCCGTCTCTCTTCAATTTACGCCTTCCAATAGAGTTCTTTTATCAAACTGTGTGTGCAGTCAAATCCAGATAGAGCTCACTCTTCCCTTTCAAAGGACTCCATGAATCAATCTTCCCACTCTTGAATATGCAAAGATGGTGAACTACTGATAGGCTGCTTTCCAAAATCAGAACTTTGTTTTGTGTCTTTGTTACCGTCATAGCTGTTCCAAGACTCCCTTTCTTCACCACCCACTAGCTGAAAATGCTCAATATCATAAATAGGACCAGACTCTACAATTTCTTCGAGCCTTTGCTTAAAATCAGAATTATCATTCATGTTTTCAATGACTCCATGGCTGCCCCTAGTTTCACACCCCACATCATCCTCATGATGACATTGCTCAACCACAAAATGATAATCAGCTCCATGCACTACTAAATCAGATTTCTGCTCAAGAACACCATCCAACTCTTCAATATCAAGAGTCTTATGGACTTTTAAATCTGCTTCCACCTCACTGTCACTTTGATCAAACGAGAAGGCAGCCCCAAACTCAAGCATAGTGTCACCACTGTTTGCTGATATGGAGTCCACATCAAGTTTTGTTTCATCATCCAAATCAAAGGGAAATTCATCCCACACAGGGTCTTTGTCATCCGTAGGTGCCATCACACCCAAATCCCAAATGCTATGGGGTTGATTGTTTTGATCAACAAGAAAGTTCTCATTGTACCCCTCTTGGAGTGTTGACTCTTTTAATAAGTCACCTCCTAACTCACTAAAATTGATATCCTCATAATTATCTTTCTCCAATGGCTTAGTTTGATAATCAAACCCAAATCCACCCATGTCACCAACTCTATAATGAAGTAAAGAGTCGTCAATGCTAGTTGTTTGGAAAACTCTATCATTTTTACTTTTAATGAACCCATCATCTATAGGTATTTTTCTACTCTAATCCTTAGTAGTCACATTCATACCAAACAGGTCTTCTTGATCACTTGTCATGAATTCTTCGTGTGAAATCTCTTGGAAAGTTGGGTCAGCAACAGGAGGAGAACCATTTATCACCAAATCTTCAACATGATTAGGTACAAACTCATTGGAATCATCACCAACATCATCACTATGGTAATGGTCATAAGCTGGTTCAATGATGCCACCCAAGTTATCCTTAACATGCTCTTCTTTAGCAGAATCAACCCACAAAATAGTTCTACTATTATCTTTTGTGAAATCATTAGTCTCAAGACCTTCATTGGATGAATCCAAATTAGGATTAAAGACTGTTGTTTTATTCTTATTGCCAAACTGATCTTCATCACCACCAACCACATGCAAGTCTAGAGGACTATTTTGGGGTTCAACCACACTCTCCTCATAAGTGAAGGTATCTTTTTCAATCTCATGGTCATCTTGATGTGTCATGTGCACTTTTCCATCCAAACCTTTAGACTTCGCAACAGTCCTTGAGTATACTCTTTTAATGTCAGGATCCCTCATTAGCATGGCCAATTCTTGTATCAACTCAGATATAGACTTCTCTGTAGTCATCTCCCTTTGTATGTATCTTTGTTCTCTTGTGCTCATAGAATGAAGAGTGTTGTTTTCAAATGATCACACAAGATGGAAGGAAGGATTTTACTCTGATACCACTGTATTACCTACCCCTGATTATTTTTCCCCTAAAACCCCTGTTTGTTGTTATGCTTGATCAAGGTGGTGTTTGAGTTTGTTTTCAATGTTGAGTTTGTTTGCAATGTGTTTCAGATGCCTATAATATAAAGGAAATGATTGCAATAACAAGAAATACTAAATAACATTGCCTTTCAATAGAAACTTCAATAAGCATCAATAAACATTCATTTTCTATTATTAAATCAGAATATTACATAGGTATTTCAGACCTGGTAAAGACTGGTTACAGCAGCAATGAGAGGAAGCTCCCTCTTGTTGATGGTGTTTGAAAGAAAGTAAACTAAAACTAAGTTGCCTATCTTTTTGATCAGCTTAGAGCACAAGGTTTTCTAAACACAAACGCCGCAGCTGAGATTTTCCGATTTTAAGGATTTCAACTACGACTAACTTAAACTAAAGACGTTTCTGGCTTCTCAAGTAATAGCAGAGCTAGAGAAGCAAGAAATTAACAAGGTAGATTTCTGACAAAATACTTCAATAAACTATCTCCCAACAAACACCTACACACTTCAATGCAAGTTGAAATCAAGCTCATAGAAATAGAACATAAATAACGGAAATTTGAGATTTTGGACCAAGGCAAAGGAGGCTCATGATTTTATTACTCAAATCTCTAGAACAAAACCCACTTCTAACATGCCTAGAACAAGAAATTGCAGCTAAAGAGGCTTTCAATCTTGCTCTTCACACAATAGAAACAGCAATCACACTAACTCCTTGTTGGCTAAAGAGGCTCAACAATTTGCTTATCACAACACAATTGAACAATACTTGAGTAACAAATAGAAGGCACAATAGGCTCAACGTTTTGTTCTCACTAGCACGGTTCCAACACAAAGTGAACTGAAACTGAATAACAACTTGCTGCAATACAGGCTCGCAATTTGCTATGACAATAACCGTTAAAGAAACTAATGAGCAAAGGCTCTTATTTATAGACAAGCAAAGGAGTAGGGAACCCTAAAATC
Organism: Sequoia sempervirens; assembly: GCA_007258455.2. Classification (NCBI taxonomy): domain Eukaryota; kingdom Viridiplantae; phylum Streptophyta; class Pinopsida; order Cupressales; family Cupressaceae; genus Sequoia; species Sequoia sempervirens. The sequence continues at coordinate 60,320 of VDFB02300784.1, forward strand.
TCCTTGCTTTCACAATCTAGGGCTTGCTCAGCAAGCAAGCTTTATTACTAAATCTAGAAAGAAGATAACGTCTAACACCTAAGAAAATAGAAAAAGATGCCAACTATTACATTTTATCTTCTTTCTCTTCTCAAAGAATGGATAAGGATCATTCCAAGAATAGAAAGAAAGCGAGAAAGAAAGCTTCTAGAAGAAAGCTGCTTTAAAGCTCGATCACATCCGCTAAGAAGTTAGAAACTGTGTCCCGGTTCGGTGCATCTATACCCTCAATGGCAAAGCACCGCTTTTCAAGAATATCTTCAGCATCTGCAATAGATCTCAGGAAATCTTCGACCTCATTGGCCGCTTTCTCGAACTTTGCTGACATCATTGAAGTGTGACTTGGCAGAGTCTTATGTTTTTCTTTCATTCACTTCATTACAATCTTCTTGTTGTATTTTTCCTTATGCATCACCCATATTCTTTCACATTCACCCTTTGAGATAGTAATGCTTTCAGGCCATGGGGAAACGGAAAAACACTTCTCGATCATATCAGGCTTTAGACTGCAAATCAATCTGCCATCTGCCGACTGGATCTCCCTAGTAGCCGGGTTGTAGTGCTTGATGCAAGCAATTACGAACTCAAGACTCTGAACTGCTATAGGAATAGATGCTGCTGCGAGGAGTCCAGAATGTCCTAGGTTCTTGATTGAGGTGTTGCCTGCGCTCTCCAAGGCGTGTAGATCGAACACTGGCTTGATGTGATGCAAGTCTGTCTCAGCGGTTTTGATGTAATCATGATAAAGAGTTGATTTAGTCTTGAAAACATTGGGAGTGTACTCCATTTTGGAAAACCTGAAGAACGACTGTAAACTCGCCCTAGTTCTGACAAGTTTTGAGCAATTTCTATTTTTAGAATGCTGATTTTCTTGCTCCAACAGAGAAATTTTTTGAAAAATTTTCTAAGATATGGGTTTTGTTTAGAAATTCGTTATAAGACAACCCAGATCGTCCGTTTTTGAAAATTTTGAATTTCACCTAAAAAAGCAGCAAACCCTAATTTCTTCAATTTTTCCCGAAAAAAGTTGGCACCTGGGTTTTGTTCAGAATAAGATTAGAAATGGACCCAGTTGATTAGATTTGCAAAACCCTGATGGCTGATCGAAAAAGAAGCCAACCCTAGAATTTGAAACTTTCTTAAAAAAAAGTTGTGATATGGGTTTTCTGCAGAAGACTGACTGGAGAAGACCCAGATGGTTGAAAATTGAATGCACTGAGGTTTTCACTGACATGCAAAATAAAAGCAGCTGCTGCAACTTGATGAAGTTCTTGAAAATTTCCTTCAGAAGATTGAAGTGAAAAGACCCAGATGATTGAAAACTGAAAACCTTGGCCTTCTCTTTGAAAAGCTTGATCTTCTAGATGAAAAAAAACTCGAAAAAGCAAAGGTTTAAGTTGCTGGTCTGAAAATTTTGATGAAAAACCAGCAAACTATGCTCTTGAATCTTGAAAAATATCTTCAAACTTGCTGCTCCAACTTTCTCCCTTGAAGGCTACCTGCAAATATAATGAAAATAACATAAAAGAAAGATGTTAAATAGAATAAAATCTCTGTTCAATGCACTTGGATGCCTCTTTCTTCACTTACAATTTCGAATTTTGAAAATCTTGAAAAAATTTCTAAGGCATGAGAAGTTGGGCGCCCTTCTTCTCCAGGGGCGCCCACTTTATCCAATGTTAGTCAACTTTTTGACATTTTCAACTTTTCTTCATTTTGACCTCTTACTTCGCCTCTGATTTCCCGTTTGTAGATTGATTCGACAAGCGAGCTGAAGGTTTCACGGCGGAGCCTGACTGATTCTGAGAAAGATGTTCTGGAGGCACCTCTGGCGAAAAACTTGATCTTGACCTTCGAATTCATGGGAACCTTTTCCTTCCAGGGGCGCCCACTTCACCCAGAGATAGCCATTTTTCTGATCTTCAAATTTCTTCATAAGTTACTCTTCTACAGACGATCTCATTGAATCTAGAGCTCCGGGCATCAGATTGACTACCTATTGTGCTCATTGCGAAGCTGACGAAGAATCAGGAGGGGTCTTCTGGGAGAGATTTTATCAAAAAGTGGATTTTGACCCCTCAAAAGTTTGGGCGCCCATCTTGGCTGGGGGCGCCCATGTTTACCAAACTTAGTTTATTTTTATCACTTTTTGTGTTTGCTTCTAAACTTTGAAATTCAACTCTCACCAAACTCTCTATTTGGCTTCTTGTATCTGGCGACTGCGACCTCCAATAGATGCGTTGGATATCTCGTTGGAGAGTTGGACCAATCGTGAAGAGATCGCGTTAGACATACTTCTCTGAATTCATCTGTTAGAGCCCCTGAAAACTTGGGCGCCCTTCTTCACCTGGGGCGCCCAAACTCACCATACTTAGCCACTTTTTCATGATTTTCATCTTCCAGTTTGAAACCTTTGTTCTATACTTTTGACTTCAATTTGAATTTGCTAGAGTTTGGACAGTCGGATGTACTGACGAAGACAAGCATCGCGAAGCTGGCAAGACACTGAAAAGATCAAGCATATTCTTGAACCATAACTACTGAATTAGCCCCTTCAAAAAGTTGGGCGCCCATCTTCACCAGGGGCGCCCACTTTATCCAGACTTAGTCAATTTTTTGATAAATTTCACTAGTCAATTTTTTGATAAATTTCACTTCTTTTCATTCTGACTTCAGTTTAAACACCTCGTGTTTGGCGTCGAATTCTGGTTGACTGGACGATCCGTTGACTGCAATGTTGGATTCGTCGCGGAGCTGGCAGAGAAATGAACATCTTTGACTGGGGGCATAAACCCTAATTTTGTCATCTGATGCCCTAAAAAGATGGGCGCCCTTCTTCACTAGGGGCACCCAAAGTCACCAGTGTTAGAAAATTTTCATCATTTTTCAACTTCTTTCTTGTTTCTTGTGCTCGTTCACTAACTCGCCTTCTACTGAAAGTCTGAATGCTGAAACTGACGCTTGGCAGCTGACTGACCTTCATTGATGACCTCGGAGCTCCTAGTATGCTTCTGAAAAAGCAGAATAGACCCAATAGGGTAAAACTGATTATTTTGAGATTCTGACTGCACCAACCTAATATGGACGTATTTTGAGCCAATCAAAATCAGTTTGGACCCTGTCGGACCAACTTTCTATTTTTAGAAAGTTTTGCCAGTATCCATTTCCAAAGAAAACCCAGAAAAACCCAGAAAACTTTACTAATTTTAGAAAATTTCTAAAAATAGCAATTTTCCTAAAATTTAGGGATGAAAAACTGAGATCTGGGTTTTGTAGTTTAAGCTGTTCTGAGCAGACCCAAATCGTCAGAATTTGAAAATTTTGTGTTTTAACCCCTCATGCAAGACATGCACACCCAAATTTTGACCTTTTTGACTGATTCAACAAGACTTACTCATTTCTTCAAAATGTCTAAGTGTAACAAAAAAATTTAATTTTGGGGTACAACACCTTTCAATAGAAACTTCAATAAGCATCAATAAACATTCATTTTCTATTATTAAATCAGAATATTACATAGGTATTTCAGACCTGGTAAAGACTGGTTACAGCAGCAATGAGGCTACAGAATAAGCACCGAACAACACCCAGCTTTAGCCTTCAAATCACTCTATTCTCCAACGCCTTAGACCTCTTTTTCCAATGCCCAAAGTTCAGCATTCAACATACAACATATGTTGGTAACAAACTGGGTTTTAGTAGCAAGGTAGCACCCCTCAAGTAAGTTTGACCTCCTCTAGAAAAATCAGAACTCCACTAAAAAATACAAACTTGTGCTTGAAACGATCGTCAAGGAAAATCCCTTACATTTATCCAATACCCATTTCGATTCTTCAATCCATTTTAGAGCTGTGAGCATAAATATGAATTCTGGTCCAGAAAAACAATGCCCAGAAAATGCAAATAAACACACCAAATCTTCGTAAATCACACCAAAACTAAAAGAAATTTAATCACACCAAAAACTCATCAAAATATCTGATAAATCTTCATCTTTTCAATCATCAAATCGACCTTTGTGAAGCTCTTGTAATCCCAGCTGTAAAAACTCTCAATATCTAATTAGGGTGGATATCTCACCATCGAAACCAGCCCATACGAAGAGGGTTTTCGTCCTCAGTTCGCAGCCCAAGCAACTTGGAAGCAATTCGGCAGCATTTCGTTATGTTGTCAAAGCAGAGATGTCAAAATGAGAGCCAAAATAGAGTTATATAGAATTATGGCGATGCATTTCAACTTTTTCTTCATTTCCATCTAAAACCCACGCCCTTCTCCACTTTTGAAATATTAAACATTTAAAAATATATCTCCTCCCTTCTCTAGGCATCCCACTTCATGGAGGAAATATAATATTCATAAATTTTTTAAAAACAACTTTAAGTTGTTTCACTAGGCTCAAGGTACCTTTTCGAATGACCACTCACCCCTCAATTTAAGCTTATAATATAACTTTATTAAACAACTTAAGTGATTGAATTAATCAATTATCAAACACTACAACCGGAACCACTACCAAAAATAGCACTTACTAAAATAGCATACTACTAAAAATAGTAAGCGACTCCAAACACATTTTGAGCACAAACCGGACAGTCGTCGCTACTAAAAATAGTAAGTCCAAAAAAGGTTGTCAAATGCAAATGCATGGCATACCATTGCGAAGCTCTCTAAAAACCCAAAAAGAATCCAAAAACCAATCCTGCATGCAAACTCCTAATTGAAATGCATGTCACATCTCTCCGAAGCTTTCTGAAAACCCAGAAAGATCCAAAATATACACTGTCAAACTCTTGCATGCAAGCCCCTGAATTCACCAAAGAAGACCTCCAAACAATTGGAAACCCTAATTCGGCATCTAACTGGCCTATGGGCATCCAGGGATAGGCTAACAATCACTAGAAAGTGTAGTGCTAAAAATGGGGGCATTACAGGAGGCAGCTCAACTAAGGGTGCAATATGTTGTCCCAACGCCCTTTTTAGACATGACATATGGAAAATGATATGAATTCTGCTACCCTAGGGTAATTCGAGCTCATATGCAACCTCCCCAATTCTCCTCACAATTCACTAGGGGCCATAGAATTTGGGTTTTAACTTTTCTGCACCATTTCCCTTGAGGGTAAACTGTCTATAAAGCTGCAACCTCAAATAAACCATGTCATTATCCTCAAAAACCGTCTCAGTCCTATGCTGATCTACATATAGATTTTGTTAGTTTTGAGCGCGCTGTAAATTCTCCTTGAGTGCATTCAAGATATCAACATTTTGTTGCACCATGTCCCTAGCACCTGACATTCTACTATCTACAAGGATCAAATCCATAAAAGAAGTAGCATCATATCCGTAAAGTTCTTTAAAGGGAGACATACCAATAGACATATGATGTGTAATATTGTAGCAAAACTCCCCTAGGTGTAACCACTTCACCCAAACTAATTGTTGCCCTGTAACATAGTTTCTTAGGTATCCCTCAATCCACTTATTCATTATTTTCGTTTGTCCATCTATTTGAGGGTGGTACTAGTACTCGGAGTTAACTCTATGTGAGCCAAATGAAAGAGTTTTTCCCAAAACAAATTGATAAACCTACTGTCCCTATCACTCACAATGTTCTTGGGCAATCCATGAAGTCTAAATATTTCTTTAAAAAACAAATCAACGACTTGTGGAGCCTTAAATTCTAAAGAAATGACGTGAAAGTGAGCATATTTTGTAATCCTATCAACCACCACATAAATACAGTCCTTACCTTGCACCTTAGGCAGCCCTGTAATGAAGTTCATAGAGATGCTTTCCCATTTTTTATTTGGAATGGGTAGGGGCTGCAATAGACCAGCTAGAAAAACATGCTTAGTTTTGTTCTGTTGGCACACCGAACACTCTCTAACATGCTGCAACACATCATTCTTTAGCCCTTTCCATGAGAAACATTCCCTCATTTTCTTGTATGTCTTGTAGAAACCTGGGTGACCAGCAAGAGGTGTGTCATGACATGCCTTCATAATCTTCTCCTTAACCTTTGATTTCGGCACAAGATAAACACAGTCCTTGTAGAGGATGAGATCTTCAACTACCTTGTATCTATCATCTACCTTGTATCTATCATCTAGCACCTTCCCCTCTAAAATATCGGTAGCAATGGAATCTTTGGCATATTCAGCTATTATTGCAATCTTCCAATCAGCAGATATATCAGACATGGAGCAAAAATGAGGCTTTCTAGAGAGTGCATCAGCCACTACATTGTTCTTACCCTTCACATACTCAATATCAAAATCGTAGGCCTGGAGTTTGCTTACCCATTTTCGTTGTCTATCATTCAAATCAATTGATTGAGGAAGAACTTGAGGCTGTTATGATTTGTCTTTACCACAAACTTGTCACAAACCAAGTACTATCTGAATTTGGCAAGGGCATGCATGATAGCTAGTGTTTCCTTGTCATAAATAGAGAAGAATTTCTTTGAATCTTTGAGCTTCCTGCTCTCATAAGCTATAGGGTGTTTATTCTGCATCAAAACTGCTCCAATACCCTCTCTTAAAGCATCACACTCGAGCATAAAAGGAAGTGAGAAATCAGGAATAGCTAAAATAGGACATGAGCTCATCACCTCCTTGAGCTTATCAAAGGCTTGTTGTGTTGTAGGGCTCCAAGAGAATGCTCCTTTCTTTGTCAAGTTGGTCAAGGGGGCTGAAAGTTGTGAGAAACCCCTCACAAATCTCCTATAATAGCTGCATAGGCCCACAAATCCTCTCAACTGTGATAAGTTCTTGGGTCTAGGAAAATCCTGAATTGCCTTGATCTTCTCCTCATCAACACTAACCCCTTGAGCACTAATCTTATGCCCCAAATACAAAATTTCAGTCATCCCAAACTCACATTTTGACATCTTGGCATAAAATGAATGATGCTCAAGTATATCAAGCACCTCCTCAATATGCTTCAAGTGATCCTCCCATGTTTTACTATAGATCAAGATGTCATCAAAGAAAACCAAAACAAATTTCCTCAATTGTAGAATGAATACCTAATTCATACAAGACTAGAAGGTAGCAGGGGCATTGGTTAACCCAAATGGCATGACCAGGAATTCACAGTGCCCATAGTGACACCTGAAAGTCGTCTTATACATATCTTCCTCCCTCACTCTGATTTGGTGATATCCTAAGCGCAAATCAATCTTGAAGAAGTACACTGCACCATGGAGCTCATCTATCAACTCATCGATCCTAGGAATGGGATAGCGGTTCTTGATTTTCTTCTTGTTGAGTGCTCTATAATCGATGCACATCCTCAATGTCTCATCCTTCTTCGTAACCAACACTACGGATGAAGCAAAGGGACTAGAGCTCGGACAGATGTGTCCCATGTCCAACAACTCCTTGATTGCCTAATGCAAAGGAAGGACTTATTCTAGACTCATTTGACACATTTCATAGTATGATTCATCACATTCAAAGGCCAAGTGCATCTTAGTTCACCCTAAGCACATTGCTCCTATAGCCAAACGGGCATCCAACAAGCAATTTTAACATGACACATGAAATCTTGGACTGTTCAAGTCCTCTTACAATGCATTTTGATGATTTGCAACTCATCATTCCTTTGGAAAATCAAATAACATATACATTTTGCAAAACCCTTAAGCAACTAGGTTTTTTGGACTATTCCCTGCAAAAATGAAGCATATTGTCTAAGATAACTCACTCAAAAGATCAAATCAAAGGTTCTCCTTTTGCAAAAGTGTGGGCAGCGATGGTACAGAGATTTCCACCAAGTTTCATCAATTTTCCACAGTGGAAACTCTGTCCATGAATTATTTTTGCTTGCTGGAAACCCTGGCTAGGGTTTGGGGCTGTCAGTACTAAAAATGCTATAACTTTTGCAAACCACAACGAAAATTCATGAAACCAATTGCATTTGGAAGAGGAAAATATTCTTCAACTTTTCCAATCAATTGAAGGTTTGTACCAATTCGTACAGGGCTGTACAAGTTGGATTTCGGACTACTACACACAGAAAACAAGGAAACATTGCAAAAATGATGTTTTTTTCATTCAATCACCTTCCACACCTACTGGGCGTGAGAAATCACTTTCCCCTTCAAAATACATTCATCCTAACTATCCAAAACCGATTTCCTATTCAAAACTCCAAAGTTGCAAAGTTGTATGCACTTTTGCACTTTTGTTGACAACTTTTACAATTTTCTAACTTAGCCATCAAAAAGGTACCCACATGACCCCAAATGGTCGAAAATGACCTTATTTGCACAAAACAACACAAATCAACTCAAAACTAGGGTTGGAGAACAAATTCCAAACCTTTACAAAATGACAACAAATGCATCAAAATGGATGCCCCTGCATCATTGCCTTCTCAATTTTGTCCTTCTACATCCTGGGGTGTCAATAGGGAGTGGTGATAATGAGCTTGGCTCCCTCCTCAAGCTCAATCACATGCTAGAATCCTCTATTAGGTGACAATCCGAAAGGGATCTCTTGAAATACCTTGTACTTATTGTCTAAGATGGACTGGATGTCTATGGGGTAGGTTCTTCCTTACTTTGGATAACTAGTATTTGTGATCAAACACTCCGCTGCCCAAGCCACCTCATCTCTACGGAAAGACCTCTCCATCCTCTTAGCTGAAACTACTATTGGGCCACCCTTGGATAGGCCTCAAAGAACGATCTCTTTCCCATCATGTTTGAACCTCAACTCCATAGTTTGGTAGTTAGTTGTGTACTCCCAAGCGAATGTAACCATTGTACTCCTAAGACCACATCTCTATCGCCAATGTCAACCACGTAGAAATCATCATGCACCCTATGTCCCCCTAGGATTAGCTCCATCTGATGTATCTAATGGGTGCAAGAGTGAATGTTACGTCCTACGGCAGATACATCAAACCCTTCAAAATTTTCTGCCTCAAACCCATATTGGCTTCGGTCCTCTTGTCAATGAAATTATGAGTGGCTCCACTGTCTATCAATATTGTCACTCGCTGCCCTTGAAGAAACCCTCTAACACAGAGAGAATGGTATCATGGTGCCCTTGAAAGTGCTGCAAGGGTGCCTCCAGTATGTTCACCTTCTATGGTTATCTCTTGCTCCTCCTCATTGGTAGCTTCCTCAATTTCACCTTCTCCTTCCTCCACCTCATCATCGGAGACTACCTCAATGTAGTGGATTTGACTTTTTCCCAAACATCTATGGCTTCGACTCCATGGCTCCTTGCAATGAAAGCATAAGTTTCTCCTTCGGAGCTCATTCTTAGACACGTTTGTTTTGTTAGGCCTTGGAGGGAGGAACTTAGGTGGATGAGTAGCCTTGGGGAAAAAAATTATTTTCTACCCTGTCGATGTGCCTTTGATCATGGGTTTGTCCTTCTTGGTGGAATCCTCAAGGTTTAAAGCTCTCTAAATAGCTTCTTCCAATAATGTTGGCTCTAAAGCTCTTACAAAACCACAAAAAGATTCCAATATCCCTTCAATGAAAAGGAACATGAGTCTCTTATCTAATACATCTGGAACCATAACAGCTAGCCTTTGGAATTCTGCAACATAATAATCCACTGTCCCAAGCTGCTTTACCCTTGTCAGTTCTTGGAAGTACACCTTCTAATCCCTTCTATCAAATCTCTCTATAAGATTTTGCGTGAAATCAGCATACGTAGTAACAAGGTCAAACCCTTGTGTAACAATGTCATGGTGCCACCATTCATGAGCTATACCTTCTAAATGCAAAATGGAAAACTTAACAACTTCGTCTTCGATCATAGGATTGAGAGAGAAGTATGCATCTAGCTTTTGCACCCATGCGCATGCAGTAACTTTCCCTGAACCATCAAATGTAGGGAGTGAAAGTTTGTTGACTTTGTACTAGAGATCTTTATTGGCTCACTGCAAATGTTGTCTTCCATCAATTCTAAATCCCTTTCTAGCATTGTTGAACTAATCAAAGGGAATCTCTGCTCGAATGTCGACGTCCAGCTTCATGTAATCTTGTAGAATACTACTAAAACCAAGCTGATTTTTTCCTTCTCCTTCTTGAGGTGCCTCTGTCCTAGGCAAAAAAAATGGGTTGGGATGGTCTAAGAGTCAATCCATTTGAAGTTTTGCTATGATTTCCCCCTCTAGATCATTCAGAATTACCCTCGTCAACATTATTAGGTCCTGATTTGCTATTGGTGATAGCAGTAGTGAGGACCTACATCATCTGCAACAGTATTTGGTTTACTTGATCTTGTTTCTGTAGGAAGGATTTGATCTCATTGTTCTGATCTTCCATCTTCTTCTTACCTCTACCTCCTATTCCACTGTCACTGTTCTAAGAGGATGCTTCAGACTTCTTCCTCTCTCTTTCTATAGCCCTAAAATCACTTTGACTCAATTGCATATATGTAAGATCATCCACGAGCTGGCAAGATTGTGGCTCTAATACCACTGTAAGATGCCTAGTCCAAATTAGGGCAGAGATGTATTTTCTTTGCTCAGCAATACAAAATACTTTAATATGTTATGCACAGTTTCAAGTACCAGTACTGAGATAGAAAGATGTTAATCACAACAGACGCTAAGCACATTCACTTAGTTCAACAAATAACACAAAGAATCCATTTGATTTAATAATAGTGATTTGAGTCTATAACAAAATTAAATACATAGAATCTCACAATTTTGTAGTTAGATATAAGATCCTGTGAAGCATAGAGACCAGTTCGCCAGAGTCATAGATAATAATGTTTGCAAGTAGTGAAATCGCTGCCACAGATTGCTGTGAGACCCCCCCACGATGGTGATATTGGTCTGGGCGAAGCTTTTCAAAAAAACGTCATGTGCAAATCGCTTCTATGTAGACTCTAGAATGTCCATGGCCTTACTAGCAAGTGTATCAGGTGATGCGCTAACAAACCCGACTCAATCTGATTAATGTCGCTTGTCCAAATGGTGAGCAGATGTTTTGGAGGGAGGTGTAGATATAGTGTGGCCAGAGCTTAGAGCTCGGCCACCCTTCGCCAATTTCCCTTGATACCAATCACTCAACCAACCTATTAATTTGTAGATAAAATTTTGAGCTCAAAGGAATGCGGAAATGACTAGATCTCACAAATTCACAAGCAAAGTTTGACGTCTCTACCTGATGAAGACAACAAAGGGGTTTTCGTCCCTTAGCATCTTGCCATGTCAAGTTGAACAAATTCGTGATGAACAACATGACAGTGAACACCAATAAATACTCAATCCAAATTCGTCAACCCAAGGGGGTCGGCCAGAAGAACAAAATTTCAAATATTAGTAAGACGCTAACCAAGGGGTCAGCCCAAATTCAAATTTAAATATTATTTATAATATTTAAATTTATATTAAATATTATTATTATTTAAATTCTGTTAGTGTTTAAGAACACTTGATAATTCCTGTCAAAGACAGATCGGAAACTTTAGGACATGACATGAATCTCACCAGCTACCTATTTGGACCTCTTTTCTATGATGAGGCAGCCATTTGATTTTGAAACTTTCTCTATGCCTTTAATATTCTCTTGCAAGTGACTAAGGTCAATTGGGATAGGTGTATTCTTTGTTAGGTGAAAGACTTCATAAATGTAGTTCCTATCCAGGCCGACTAATTTCACACCTTTGTCATTGAATATAGTCCTAGCATTGTGGTCATATCTCCTTGCAATTGCTCAGACTAAATCCACATTTATAAACACATTAGGGACTACCAACCATCCCAAATCCAAGCTCCATATGCTCAATAGAGATCTAGGTGATTGGCACTTTTTGAATCCATATGTGAACAAATTCCAACCCTATGCCAAAATTGTGGCATCCCTAACATAATCTGCCCTATCCACCAGCCTATCAAAAAGTATTCCAGCTTCCTAAGCATGCTTAGCTCTTTTTAATGACCTAGGTAGTTGGCGTAGTATGTCCTCATCCAATCCCCTTTTCAATTTTCCTAATAGTCTAGCCATTTTGGAACTAGGGTTTCTTTTATAAAACCAAGGCTTTACGAATAACTAGGGTTCTTCGCTTCTTCTGTAAAATTCACAAAATCTAGGACTTATTTTCTTGATATTTAATCGAAAACATAGCCTAACAGACTAAAGAAAAACATCAAGCACGAAATTAGCACAATTTAGGTCAAGAAATTGAACTTACTCGTTCACTGCTTTGAGAAACCCTACTTTGATTTTGTGAATACTCAAACAGCTTGAATTCCACAACTTCTTCGCACAAGACACTTCGCAAGGCTTCTAAGAACTTGAAAAAATGCAATTGCCTTGGAAATTTGGAAGAATCTAGTAGATATTGGGAGAAAACGTGATTAAAGCTCATACACGTGAATAGGGTGTTCGTAGGTAACTGTTCTTTAATTTTGAATATCAACCTTTGATTTTTATCTAACATGTACAAATCTACAGTTATTGCAACCTTTGATTTATTTGAATGAATGAATGAATGAGAGATTTTAATGACGTCCACGAGACCAAGTGGCCTAAGGGACCGAGAACCAAAAAGCTACGGGATCACCAAACTCTTTTCCATGATGGACCTTCTTTTATGAATTTTGACCAAAAAACTAGCTGTCTTGCTGATCTTTTCCTCCTCAAATAACTCGTGTAGGTTGTCAGCCTTTAGAATACTCTCATACTGGGTGCGGATGTCCTTATAAGCCGTGCATTCCATGATAAAGTGCCATTCCGTCTCCACCACCCTCTCATTGCAAAAAGTGCAGATTCTATTCTCCCACACCTCTTTAGGAATTGTCCACCTACCCGTCTCACATCTGAGATGGTGCGAACCGGTCCTTAGCTGAGCAATTATCATCCTTGCTTTACCTTTAATAGCTGCTCCTAGGTAGGCTTTTTCATTATGCTCCCACGTAGGGTTGAACTCTTTGACATAATGAGTTTTCTTTCACCCAATCGGATTTGTCCACATGGCAGTTCTGAATTTATTTGCAACATACTTTTTTATTTCTTCATTGGTGTTAGGGCACTCGTGCAGGCTAATGTTCCATTTGTTTAGCCACTTGTTATTTTGCTTCATCCATGTTTTCTTCCTGTGGTCTAAAACCTCTTCTACAACAATTTTGGGCCACCATTGATTATCCATGTTGTCCACCTTCTTAAGATAACTTAACAACCGGCTTATAGCCGAAGCCTCCAAAGGTAAAGTTCCCGATTCAGCCAAGAGAATATCATATGGGATAGTAGTTTTGACTTTGAGGTTGCAAGTGATTAGATGTTTTTGAATTCTTTCAAGCTGTCTCCAACTATGATTTGACATGCTACTTCCCCACACCTCATAGCCATAAAGAACCACCGGTGTGACCAGCAAGCCAAAGAGAGTCTTCTTGGCTTTCCAATCCCAAAGTTCAGCCTTCCTGCACCTGTTTTGGAGTAAGAAAGAAGCCTTCCAACCCCCCTGTATCCTTTTAGTTCAAGCAGTCTCCCAACCAAGCTTATAATGAAAGTCAATCCCAAGGTATTTGTATTCTTTCACTATTTCCAAAGGGTTACCTTCGAAAAGAAAGTTATCTTGTTTACTTTTCTTCCTTAGGGAAAAAATCATCACTTTGGTCTTGGAAGTGTTCACCTACATCCCAACATTTTGGCAAAAGAGATCCAAGGCCTTCAGACGCTCTTTCAAACCATGGGCAGTTTTTGAGATTAGGATGAGATCATCGGCATACAGCAACAACTTCACCACAAAACCCGCCAACTAGATACCCCCCCCATTTGTTTTACTTAACCAATTTTCCAGTTTGTCAATGTATAATCCAAAGAGAGTGGGGGATAAGGGGCAGCCCTGCTTGACCCCTATGTCGCTGCCAAAACATTCAGACATTCCATCACCTATTCTGATTTTAGCCCTGATCTGCTCATAAAGCCTATGCACCGCAGCCCTATACTCAACCGGAATGCTTAATTCCTCCATTCTATTCCACAATTTGTCTCTAGGCACAGTATCAAAAGCTTTTTTAAAATCAACAAAGCAGCAAAAAGCTTCCTCGCCTTGTGTGTCCCATATTTTTTCAATCAAGTGTCTAAGAGTGATGCAGTGGTCAATAGTCGAGTATTTAGGCCTAAAGCCAGCCTGCCCTTTCGCTCTTTTTCCCTCTTTTTCTGACCAACTGCTGATTCTACGTTCTAACATGCTCCCAAAAAGCTTGCCCAGGATAGGGTTGATCATAATTGTGCGGTAGTTAGAAGGATTATTGATTTCACCACTTTTGTAAAGAGGGATGACAACACTAGTTGTCCACTCAATTGGAAAGCCGACACGAGTGACCTCATTGAACATTCTTTTGATATGAGGAGCAAGAGTTTCAACTCCCCACTTTAAAAATTCAGCTTGCAGCCCATCAATGTCCAACGCTTTACCATTTGCCAAATTTTTTATACCCTGTTTGATATCTTCATCTGAAAAGAGCTCTTTTGAAGTGCTGATTATAGGAGGTGAAACTTTCTCTTTGACCCTCTCGTAAAGACATCTTGCATACTCTAACCATTGAACATCTGTTATGTCATTTTCAATATGTTTTCTCTTTTGCTGCAGCTCCTTCCAGAAACCCTTGGGATTGTGTTTTCCCAAGGAAATTAACTCTGTCCTTCTTGTGTCAACATACTCTTCTTTTTTTGTTCTCACCAACTTCTCATACCTCTACTTGTTTTCCTTGTTCAGCCCATTCTCTTTCAACGATCTCTTGGCAGCCTTACAGTCTTCATCATACCAAGGGTTAGCAGGAAAAGTGTTTGTAGCCCCTTTCTTTGGACGAGACCTTTTACAAGCTTCTAAAGCCTTATGCATCATAGGAATAAGAAGATTGCTGCTGATATGACCACTAGACCCACTGGCAGCCTTGTCCCCTTTGTCATTTTCCATTTGAAGAAAGTGCTGTTCTAGAGCAGCTTTAAATAGGTTCTGATTTTCATGATTTAAGAGTATTTTCGCTTTTGCGGTAGCTTCATTTTGGTTGTTGTGGGTTAGCATGTCATGTTGGCTGTTTGAGATCATGTCTAACTTAACGAACAAAGGGTCATGATCAGATTTCAACTCAAAAGGACATTCTCCGATCTCAAACTCCACAACTCTAGGAATACATCTTTGAGAGCAAATTAGGTAGTCCACCACACTTTGACCGTTATAAGTTTTGCAAGTGATATTACCCGAACTTGGCCAGCCTTTCATGCCATTGCAAATAATCAGATTATATAAGCTACAAGTCCCTAAAAGCTCAGCCCCAAAGTGTGAAACATTCCCATTTCCATCTTGAGAAGACCTTTCCCATGGCTGCTCCACCTCCTCTTCCAGCCAAAGAGGGTTGTTGATTCCTTGCTCTTCAGTATTCAGTTGGAGAGACTGATTGTTAGCAGTCCTTGCGTTGAAATCTCCGATAAGAACTATTTCCCCCAAGGTGCTGAATGTAGAAATGTCTTTTTTTAAAGCAGCATATGGATCTTGGCTATCTAACTTTCTTCTTTTATAGAACTTTGAATTCTGCGGTGCAAAATAACAAGCAGCCAGTCTGAAAATGATCCCATTACCTATTATCTGCAGCCATATGTACTGTTTATTTGGGTCTTCTTTCTCAACTTTCACAATACCATCCCAACACTCTTTGATTAAAACTGTTACACCTCCGTGACCTTTGCCCGTTTCACTTCCTTTGTTCCATACTGAAATTTTCTTGTACCCCCCAAATTCTGGGACTTTGCAGCCATCATGCTCATGTGTCTCAGTGAGAATAATAATGTCTTGCCCTTTGGCTATGGGCCCCAAACCAGGTCCTCGTCTCCATGGGTAACCTCTACAGTTCCAACTTACTATTTGAAAATCTTTTACCTTTAATGTTGCAAAAAATCCTTTTACAATTCACCTTGTCAGTCCCACACAAGTGTAGAAACCCCTATTTCCGCTAACTACTGAAACTGTCTGTTTTTTTGTTTGTTTTGAAGGTTTTTGGTTTTTTTTTTAATTTTTGAGCATAAATGATATAATGCGATTTTTGCAAGAATTCAATATAAAATGCAAATAAAATCATACAATTCTGGAAATGATAGAATCTATCGGAAATACTGAAGCCAGACTATTTATTTATCTTCTGGATTTATTACAAATGAGATCCAATAACATGCAAGTAAAAAAGCAACTATTTTTTTTTGAAAACCTGGTATTTGCAGCAATGAATGATCTTCAAGAAAATGTACGGCTGAAACGAATATCCACTCTCTCCTTCTGTTACTGTCTGCTGATGATGCTAGATAGATAGGCGCCTCCAGAGATGAAGTCAGACTAGCAAAAGAGATGGCGATTTGCTCAAATAAGAGAAGTACGGCTTTTCTTGACAAGTACGACCTGGTACAGAATGGTACGGCCTTGAGACAGCTGCAAATAAATAAATAATGGTACGGCCTCCTCTCAGATCTCCAAATCTCAATAAATAGGGCGCATAAACTGAAGAATCCCTAACGGATGTATTTATCACTGAAAACCCTGAAGATGATTATTCTGTGAATGCTCTGTGATCTCTCCTGAGTGAAGAAATCTCTTTGCCTGGCAATAAATCGGATGATATTTCACAACCTCTGAATTGCTTTCACTGGAGATGGCTCGTTCCCCAATGCTCTGAGACTGAAACCCTTGGCTTCCATGCTCTGGTTGAAGACTTGATCAATTTTCAATACTCAATAACATAATGGCTCGATTTTCCAAGCAAAGCCTTATATCCCTTTGAAAAGTGCGAATTCCTTCAAAAGGCAATCATTAAAATAATTTCGACTTTTCTTTTTAATTATTTCAATAGTCCCTGATCAAATTTTTAATTATAAAATATAATTAAAAACGTCCCCTTCCATGATGGGCGACCCCTTCCAATATTTCACTTAAGTTATAATATTAAAATATTATAACTTTATATTATATGCTCCAATTAATTAATATTTAATTAATCAATCAAATATTAATATCTCCCTCGAAATGTGTCTGATTCACGAACCGTCTGAAGCTGGTGACTAAGTGAATGATTCTGCACGTGATCAATCCATACTGCTAAAAATAGCAGGGGTCCCTCGCTGAGTGCCAAATACTACTAAAAATAGCAACTCAGGCAAAAAGTGTCCGAATGAACCCGAACGAAAGCCAACTGGTAAAAATACTGACAACTGAAGCCAAGCCAAGCTCCATCAAGACCCTCTATCCATCCTATCAGCCTACGAGGGTCGCATAATAGGCTAATCCTGTACTCTGAGAGATGTCAACGAGAAGGGGACATGACAACAAGGTTAGGAAAGTTTGGATGAATATGCTGACATGGCTTGAAATAGGACACTTGTTACCGTTTCACGCTATCACGGCTTGAGACCGTCCCAGCCATAAGAACTTGTGACATGAACTTGGCTCGTGATATCGCGACATGTTGAACTCAAGCGCAACTTTGTGCATTGGCCTTAGCCGTAAAGAAGAAACCCGAGCCCACGCTAAATAGGCTCCACATGTTGAAAGGACACACTGTCGCAGGCTCAAGACAAAGCCTTCCTTTCATCCTACGACAAGCTTGAGTGATGCGATCCAATGAAAAATCTCCACTTGTTGATGATGCTAGCACAATACCCAACAAAAAGTTAATAGTTCGCTTTACACATAGCAACCAATCACGTCTTCGCAAGCTGAAGGAACTTGGTCATTTTGAGCATGCAATAAGATATTAAGAACTTCGAGCGAAATGCAATAAAAACCCACCACATGTATACCACCGGGACAAATACCTTGATGGTTGAAAGGTCCTCGGAACAACACTTGGCAATATTATGCACAATTGCAATTTCAAATGTGGGCCCCTATTAAGAATATGCAAAATGAAAAGACATCACGGTAAAGACAAAAGCTGACACATTCAAGACAAATGTCATAATTTCAGTCTTGGGCCTTCAACCAAAAGCTAAAATCAAGCCTGCGGCAAAACAGATTAACACAATAAAATGAAGGCTCGACACATGGATTCCAGCGTGTATGGTGGTGGGTTTTTATATTTAAAAGCTCGAGCAAGGCACTTTAAGTGATTTATTAAAGCACAGGCATTAAATGGGAGAGCATGTTATTAGCAAAGGGGCTGGTTATCAAATGAATAAAAGGGCTCAAAGAAGACACTTAAGAAATCGGCCATGGGAACAGCAAGTCAATCGCAAAACATAAGAAAAAGGTAACAACGCCACACCAATGCCTAGGGTTTTAGACTTTGGCAAATAAAAACCTTCCTAAAAACTCAAAAGGAAACCCTAGGAGCTAAACAAGTTCCACTAGTCTAATTTACACTAGAGTTAGAAACTTTTAGTTGAATTCCCCTAATTCTATATGTAATAATGGACAGGAGAATTTACCACCTCATACAGTCTGGCCAAGCATTTAAAAAAATGCTAGTGCCAAGGCCCAAAGCATACGACATATCACCTAGTTTCTCTTTCTTCTACATTCTGTACTAAGATATCATTATGTATGGCCCCTATATTTTTTGAGCATTATAATTAGTATGATTACTCTGGAGCAGCTTATTGTCCCTCTAGTGGTTTGTATTTAAATGTAGTTTTCCTTTGTTACATAGTGCAAACTTTCAAAGGATTTCAAATTAGATCTAATCACTCTGGGCTTCCTCATGCTACTGTGAGGATGGGTTATGAATAGACCCAATTATGGCTGGATGTCTTGTCACATTGTTTCGGCATACAAAATATTCTAGTATTCCTGTTAACTGCAGTTAGTGTTTTTTGTGATCTGCATTTTTCATTTTTTGCTCATTTATTTTTCATCTTAAGATAGTCCTACTGGTGCAAGGAAAAAGGAGCAAGGTAAAATCCTTTCATTTACACACAAATAATTTCTAATTTGCACCATCGAGATGATTGTCATGTGGAATGACAATCTAGGAAACTTAAACCGTTATAAGTGCACTGGAGTCTGGAAATACACAAGTCTCCATAAGTGACTTAAAAACATAGGACACACACACATGCACATGGAAGCAATTATGCTCGGATTCAAATATACAGAACTGTGAAAGGCTGTATTTCAATGTACTGTTTTAGTCTCGTCCACTCAAACGTCATGTCCTTGTAGTACAGATTGGATTTGGTGGTTGAATAGTTGAATAGAAGGGTTCTATTCCCCCCAGGAATCAATGAACTGTCCCCCAATGAAAGGGTTCATTTAAGTATATGGAGAATTAATAGTGGTCATGTCCTTGAGCCTAATATTTCTTTGTTCAATAATATTTCCTTTTAGAAATGGCTGGTTTTTGCATTTTTAGGTAAAAGTAAAAAGCATTTTATAAGATGGGTTTGTAGGTTTCTGGATTCAGGTGAATGGTACAATATTTTAACTTTACAGATTAGCACTGTGAACACAACCTACATAGTACACACGATTAATATTTTTTTTCATAAACGAAACAATCAGATAACTACTCGTGTATTTATGCGAGGGCAGATTGGTTGTTGCACTGTTTAGTTGGAAACAACATGCATGACTCTTAATTTCTTGTTACACTCTCCTGGTTGGCATTTTCTAGGGGTTTCCTGTTAAATCTTCTTACAAATACCTAGTCCATATTATATCAGGTGGACAAACTGGAAGCCATAAAATACAAGGAATTTCACCTGGATTCATACCAGACAATTTAGACATGGCTGTGATTGACGAGATTATTACAGTTCCGTCAGAAAAAGCAATAACATATGCGAGGAAGATCGCCAGAGAGGAAGGATTGCTTGTAGGTATTTCATCAGGTGCAGCATATGCAGCTGCATTGGAGGTAATGGGACTTGCATCTCTTTGTTTCCTCCATAGAATAACTGCAGATTTTAATTTGGGTGCTTTCAGGTTGGACAGCGACCGGAGAACAAAGGTAAATTGATAGTAATGATATTACCAAGCGCTCAAGAAAGGTATTTAAGCACAGATATGTTTTCTTCCATAAGAGAAGAATGCAGTAATATGAGCTTCTGAGCAAAATTGAGCATCCAGATTCTCTCGGTTCCCTGGGCATTGTCAACAGTTGAACGGAATGATTTCTTCGTCTGATTTTGATCGAATATATATCATAACGATTATCTCTCGCTCTTTGAAATGTGCAAATAAGTGGCAAGGATCCATAACTATCCTCCTTCCAGAAACAGAAGAATGTCTCTCTGTCAGATTTCAAAATAGGTTATTTTAATAATTCAATATATTTTATATATATTATATAATAAACTTCAATATAATAATAATATTATATTTTAACTCTTAATTATTGAATATATTAGATTTTTAATAATTTAATAATTTTAAATATATTATGTAATAAACTATAATATAATAATTTTATATTTTGATTCTTAATGATTCAGATTATATATTAAATTAATTTGCATGCAATAATATTTTAAAAAACATGAAAAATATTAAAATCTAGATTTTATTTTATTTTTTATTTTTGTTATGTTTCAAAAAATAATTTTAATTAGGATGAAAATTAATTAAAATTAGAATTAAGATTAAGATTAAAATTAATTCGAGCAGAGTGAAATATATTTTAAGGGTGTAAGAAAGGTATAAATGTATTTGAATTATCTAGAAAGACTATGCAAAAATGAGAAAATTAAAAACAAGAAAAGAACCAATTTTGTCATTTCATTCCATATATATAATACATACAAATAAAAATCAACATAATATATTGAAAAATCTCAATAAAAAAAATGTTTTAAGGTTTGTTGGGTTAATATTGAAAACCCTAGTTTTGGAAGTTGTACATTTGTAAATTCCTATTAAATATTAGGTTGATGTTTTTTTGCAGTGTTGTATGCATGTCACCACCTCCTTCTCATTGGTTTGTTGGGTTAATATTGAAAACCCTAGTTTTGGAAGTTGTACGTTTGTAAATTCTTATTAAATATTGGGTTAATGTTTTTTTGCAATGTTGTATGCATGTCACCACCTCCTTCTCATTGGGGCCACTTTTCAAGGGTGTAGGCATGACAATAGTTGTAGTGGTTGTATTAGGCTAGATTGTGTTAGCACATACATGTGCCTTTTGTTACCTATCAATCACATGATAGAAATCCTTCAAGTTGGCTAAAGAGTGGCAATGTCTCTTAGATGAGTTTGGCTCTCTTTCTTGTGAGAAATGCAACTCAGCATAATGAGTTTAATAAAAGAGTCATGTGGGAGTCAATCTTTGATAGCCAAGGCCCCTTGGATGATTGGGGAAAACCCTTTGAAAGTTATTTTCTGCCTCTAGTTATATTTTTTAATTTATTATGTTTGAAATTTGGCTTCTTGAAGTTTCTAATGTATGATTCCATTATAACTATTTCCTTAGAGTTAAATAATGAACACTTAGTCATAATAAAAATCTGAAAATAAATTAAATTTTTTCAACCTTAACACTAAATGCTATAAATGTTTTGTATTGTTTTCCCATAAAACTAAAAAATGTACCAAAATATATATCTATTTTAATATATTTAATAATTACATACAAATGCATTATACATAGGATCCTTTTATAAAAGACTTAGAAAGTTATATGATGAATGTGGTGGGTAATGATTATAATGCATTATAATTGTATTTGTGTGTCATCAAATTTCATAATGTTTTTCTATATGAAAGTTAATATATTAAAAAGATCATATAACAAAGTTCTCAAAAGATTGGAAGTATTGAACTTGGCTTATGATCTAAGGTGGATAACGCTCGAGCTATGTTCATAATCCTTCACTATACATAACAAATAGAATAAATGACTTCAAATGAGTATGGTATGTAATAATGCATTAAACATGGCTCAAAAAATTGCATGCTATATCTAATCATAAAAGAACTCGTAAAAGAGCTAACAAAAGCATGGAAAATTATGAAACATTTAAGAATTTGATTTATTAGACATTTTGTTATAATTAATATACATATATATATATAATGCATTAAACATGGCTCAAAAAATTGCATGCTATATCTATCATAAAAGAATTCGTAAAAGAGCTAACAAAAGCATGGAAAATTATGAAACATTTAAGAATTTGATTTATTAGACATTTTGTGTGTGTGTGTATATATATATATATATGTATGTATATGTATGTATATGTATGTATATATATATGTATATATGTACATATATGTACATGTGTACATATATACATATATGTACATATATACACATATGTACATATATGTATTTATGTGTATATATGTACATATATACATATATGTATATATGTACATATATACATATATGTATATATGTACAATATATGTATGTGTATATATGTACAATATTATATATGTACATATATAAATATATACATATATGTATATATGTACAATATATGTATGTGTATATATGTACAATATATAATACATATATTGTACATATATACACATATATACATATATGTACATATATGTATATATGTACATATATGTATATATGTGTATATGTGTACATATATGTGTATATGTGTATATGTGTATATATGTATATGTGTATATATGTATATATATGTATGTATGTATATATGTATGTATATATGTATATCTTTCCATATGTATACACACACACACATATTCCAAAACTATATCTAGCCTTAAAAGATCTTTTAGAAGCGTGAATAATAAAAACAAAAAAATGGAAAACTTAAAAAATTTGAGAAATGCTATTTTATTAATTTTTTGATTAAATATTTATTTTATTAAATTAATAGTTAGCAAAAAAAATATAATTTCTTATGATAATATTGTAATATTATCAATTTATCAAAATTAATTGTTAAAAAATGCAATATAATTAGGTTGAGATGTGTAATTGCAGTGGCAACAATGGGTGGAATGTGATGGTGTGATTGTGTTAACAAAATTCATTAACTTAAATTTGGCACTTATTTTCTTGTCAATTTATTAATACCTAATAAAAACCATACTATTAATGATGTCTTATTAAATGAGCCAATTGATAAGTGAAACAAAATGTCGCTCTTCAAAATAAATAATGATTGAACTAGAATAGTTCCTTTGGGATATTTGTGGACTAAGGTCTCCAAGGATTCATAGTTTTTCTAAAAGAGGAGAGGAGTAATGCCAATAATTGATTTAGAGAATATTGTTGTTGGGGTCAAAATCATAAAACTTAAAGAGTTAAGGCTCAATAGAAAATTTGTAAGCACTTGGTCTACTCTTTGGGCTTTGGAAATATAAATTCAAGAATAGTGGGGAGGCTTATTTGAAGGCTTTTTGTTTTTGTGGTTGTTTATCTTGACAATAAATTAAAATCATTAATTCTTCAGGGGGCTCATGGACGATGTTAGGTTTTTTCCTTCAAGAATGGTTGTTGAATTTTCATCTTAGTCACAATAGGTTGGAAAAAACCTTAGTCTATCTTAGGTTGTATATTCTCCTGACAAACTATTGGAATTGATGAGCCAATTCCTTTCTTTTGGGAGATTGGTGGATTAAGGTCTCCAAGGATTCATAATTTTTCAAAAAAGAGGAGAGTAATGCCCATATTGATTTGGAAGATATTATTGTTGTGTCAAAGCCATAGAACTTAAAGAGTTGAGGCTCAGTGAAAAATTTGTAAGCACTTGGTCTACTCTTGGGGTTTTGAACAAATGGATTCAAGAATAGTGGGGGAATTGTTTACCACAAAAGCCTAGTTGAAGGTTTCTTTAAAAAAACTTTGTGGTGATTTTCCTTGACAAGTAATTAAAATCATCAATTATTTTAGGGTTTCCATGCATGATGTTAGGGTTTTTTCATTAATAATCGTTGTTGAATTTTGATCCTAATCACAATAGGTTTGAGAAAATCCTAGAATTTGGCTTGTATATCTCCCAAAAAAATATTAAAATCATTCCATGTAAAAAATTAGCAATTGCATGGGCAATTTTTTGAGCTTGGATGGTAATGATCGGAAATGATATTGGGCTCCTATACAAATATGTGTTAAAATGGATTTATCCATTACCAATTCCTAAATTTTCCAATCTTACAATGGAACAAATTTGGATACAAAAGGTGGAGATGGGAGTTTATCAACCTAGATTTTTGCTTTGATAGAAGAAGAAGTATATTAAAAGATATTGCTTCGAAGGAAACAACAATAAAAAGTAGTTTTGAGAAAAGCTCAATCAATTGTTCTATAGAGATTGAAATTGTTGGGCTAATAAAGGGTATCTTTGAATTCAGCTTCCCTTCTTGATGCAGAGCATCTCGGGAGTAAAGCAATCCTGCACATCCAAAATCTTTATTGTTTTTGTTGCCAAATTTTGGTTTTCTTGCAGGCATGTGGTAAATTTTTCATCTTCCCTCTTTTTTCAATTCATTTTGAAGTCATTTTGGCAAGTTGATCATAGGAGTTGAAATTGCAAGTTTGAAAGTGTTAAAATTATTAATATTCTTAAAATTGCTTGGGAGCCAAGAACCCATACGTAGGCATGAATTTTCTAATTTGGGCCCATTTGTAACTCCTAGGAGTTTGAAATTGTTTGCCAATAGTGTTGGAATCTTCTAGCTGCATGTGATTGAGGTAGTGGAATGCAAGATGATGAGGTCAATTTTTAGAAAAGACATTAAAGATCTTGTAGCCAAGGAATAACAAGAAGACAAAAAGGAGAAAATCTATGCCTAAATTGGAGAGGAAAGAGGCTTCCTGGAGGTTGTGGTTGCAAAGAAGAAAATCAACTCCTAGGGCCAGAGAGCATTGAACAGGAAGAAATTGAAGGAAAACATGAAGAATTGAAGGAAGATTGATAGAGGCATATCCATGGCATCCAAGGAGGAATGCAGGAAGTTTTGAGGCTGATTGATATTGCCTATAGCATATTTTTGTGGCTCCAAATCTGATTTGTAATGGTGGAAGGCATTCTTGCCTATAGGAGTGAAATTTTGCTGTGTTGAGCAAGGCATTCTTTCTTGTAGGTTTGAATATTGTTTTGTTGTAGATTTCATGTAGCTTTATTTTGTTGTTGTAACTACACATTTGATGTTGAGATTAGATTTATTAATTTTCTTGAAGCATATGTGTGGTATTAATCTTTGGTTGCAAGTTCAATAGTTCCAATTCTGAAAGTTGAGCAATTTTCCTTGGTTTTGGTTTTTGGGCTACAACAATTGACAATCCCATAGGATTCTCAATTTTTTACCTACATCATTTGGTATCAGAGTGGGATTTTGTGGAAGTTTGAAGAAGAAATGGCACACATAGGATGAAGTAGAGGAAGAGCCCCATGAGGAGAAGAAAATCCAACACTTATGGAAGCAATAAGAGGAATAATTGCAAGGCTAGAATCCATAGAAACATCTCAATGAAGAGGAATTCTAGTTGTGTATGTTAGTGAAGATGAGGAAGAGACTCCAAAATTTGTAGAAGTGCAAGGAGATGCACAAGAGGAGAGGTCTCTACAAGTATTGAAAAAGCTTTGAAGTAAACTAAGGATGGATCCACCAAGTTATAGTGGAAGTTTGAATCCAGAGGAGCTTATTGACTAGATTGCAAAGATGGACAAATACTTTGATTTGGATACCATTGAAGACAAAAAGAAAGTAAAATATGCTTGCACTAGATTGAAGGGACATGCATCCCTATGGTGGGAACAAGTGTAGATTGAAAGACAAAGGAAGGGCAAAGAAAATATAAAATATTGGGAGAAAATGATTACAAAGTTGAAGAAAAAATTCTTGCATGTGGACTATCATATTGGTTTAATCAAGAAGCTACCAAATCTCAAACAAAAGGATTTGAATTTCATGGAGTACACAAAGGAATTTTACAAACTAAGCATACATGTTGAGCATGTTGAAGATGATGAGGAACAAGTAGCAAGGTATGTGAATGGACTGAGGATCAATATCCAAGATGAGATTAGCATGGTCATGCTAAGAACCGTAGAAGAAGCCTACCAATATGCACTGAAGGCAGAGGAGAAATTAGCAAGCAGACAACAAGTGAGCTTTAGGGGGAGAGGAAAACCTCCATGAGGTAGAGGACAAGTAAATAGTGGAAGAGGGTAGCCCATAAAGGAAGATGAAACAAGATGGTCCTAAACAAATTGTGGCACAAATGCAAGAGGAAGAGGCTATTTTACAAGAGGGAGAGGTGAAACTTCTAGAGGAAGGGGAGAATGTGGAAGAGGAAAGGGATTTTCAGGGGTTTGTTTTAGTTGTGGAGAAATGGGTCATAGGGCCTTTGAGTGCCCTCAAATACAAGAGATTGGAAAGGAAAACACTGGAAGGGAATACACCACAAAAGTTGAAAATGAAACATAATTGGCAGATCTAGAAGATGGAGAGGTTCTTATGTTGAAAAGAGTGCTTTTAAAACCCGAGAAAGAGCGACAAGAACCGGTACAAAGAAGAAGCTTGTTTAAGACAATTTGTAAATCACAAGGAAAATGTTGCATTGTAATTGTGGACAATAGAAGCACAAATATTTTTTTGTCCCAAGAGATGGTGGAGAAGTTGAAATTGAAAATAATAAAGCACCTGAATCCATACTGGGTCACTTGGTTGCAAAAAGGGCATCAACTTTAGTAAGTGAATAGTATTTGGTGAATTTCCAGTTTGGTAATTATAGGGATGAGATTGTATGTGATGTGATGCCAATGGGTGCATGCCATATCC